>JAMXBD010003368.1:0-123944 GCA_024138025.1 Combretum micranthum | reverse complement strand
TCTAATTTAGAATTAGTGTAAAATATAGTATAAGTTATACCATAATTAATATGGTGAATATGTTGTTTCAAATATTTTGTTTTCGAAACTAATAAAAGGATAGATTGCTTAAATAATAAAATTGGATAACCATTACAAATGGAAGACTTCTCTTCTGAATTCCATAACTTTGATCATACGAAAATAATATATAAGATAAAAATTACTAGTTGAATAAGTAGAGAATATACCAGAATTAGTAACTAAGACTTGAAAGAATACCATCAATATCGTTATGTAAATAAAAAAATATAATAAATATTTATTATTTCATTTTCATAGGAAAAATAGACCAGTTCTTGGATTTCCAGTAACATTCCGATAGTTTAGCGAGGACCACAGGTGAATCACTTTGACTTTATCACATTGTTATGCTTATAGTATAACTGCATCTAAATAATATATATTCAACAATATATGCATGCAAGATTGGGTATAATGCTTGATGATTGGTGTATGATGAATGCCAAATATCATAATATAAGTGATAATTTTATTGTATGATAATTACTGTATGAAGCATGTTGATATTGTCTGTAAATCATATGACACTTTAAACTTGACTAAAACTACTAGTTCCATAAATGAAGTGGACATGCATTGCATTATATGCACATATTGCATTTTAAAATGGAGATGACCCTGCTCGTATTAGCATTTCGGTTCTCTAGTGACGAGCTTGGTTTTTCTAGATGACATTTCCTAGTTCTTCCAAGAGCACCTTTATTCTGTTCTATTCTATGGGAAACTAAGTGGTATCGAAGACACTACTCGTGGTATCGACATAAATGGCTAATACTTAATGGTGTTTCTTTGTTCAAGGATAAGAGTGAAATATTTTAAAACAATTTGAGAGACTTATGGTACCCATTCTTCCTTGGTTCTCCGATTCTCCTGAACGGTACATCGCTCTTCATGGCTTCCTTCCAACCTCGCATGGAGGGTATAAATCTAAATCCTGTTTGGATTCCGGTTATCCAACTTGTACTTGCTCATATGATTGATTGTTGCATGGCATATGCTTGTTAATTAAACTTGTTTGTTATTGATTGATGTGTCGTTTGGTCAGGTTATCTCACTAAGCTCGTGGTTCGCTCATCCCCCTACAATTTTTGTGCAAGAATAATGCTTGCTGGGATTGGGCTAGGAATGTGTGAAGAGCGCTTTTCCACCAGACTTTACTGAAATTAGAAATATAGGTTATGATAAACTTGGCATACAAAATTTGATAGTTTGTATAAACAAGTAAGATCTTATATTTAGTTGGTTGGTACCCCATTTTACTTTTGGTAGGGGATACCATTTCTTTGCGACCCTAACAGATTATGGAAAATTAGAATCCGTAATGAGTTTAGATAAAGATATCAATCTATATTATTTGACGTAAATAAATAAGATAAAGTCTTGTAAACTCAGACTTGTAAGACAGTTCTCATAATTAACCATGCACACGTGGTTTAGGCAATCTTACTAGGCCCCCTTTTGAGGCGTGACAGTCTAGGCTTGTTAGCTCGACCCAGTGTGCACATCTTGCATAGGGCTTGACTCAAGAGGCCTGTATTAGAATGGACCATCAACAGTTGTCCCCTCCACTCCCTTTGTTCTTTGAGCAAGGGGAGTACTCTTGGTACCAAGATCGATCGAGTGATTCTGAGCTTGGAGTTACAAAGTAGCAGTTATTTTCAACTTAGCCCTTTCTTTGAACTGGTAGGGTGATGTTCTGGTGACTTTTAAAATCTTAATGAAAATATCCTTGTGTGGGCACATGTCTTGAAACGTGGGAGATGTGTCATTGCCCATAGGGTACCCTAACGTAACAGTCTGCTGCATACTATATGAGACTTAGGAATTACTACCGCAATCATTCCAAAGTCTCATATAGATGTAAGGCGTACATTTACGACAATATAATACATGAACCAATGGAGATAAATAGTTTAATTTAACATACTATAAGCATTAGAATATAAACCATGAATCCATATAATTAATTGCAAAAGTTCTAGGGGCATTCGCCCATAAAAGAATATTAAGTTTAAAAATGGTTTTATAGTCATCCAGTAAGTATTAGGGTTTCCTATGGAAATCTATACAAAATCGAACACAAATTGAATGGAAACTCCTAATTCTTGTACCTGCTCGGTAGGATGTCTCGGCCTTAGCCATATATAGGAAAACTGTAATAAGAAAAAGCTATGGAGGCGAAAACTACACTAACTTAGTGAGTGAATACTTCCATAAAAACATTTATAACAATTCATTCAATCAAGTTAGTTATTCAACCATATGGAATGCATCAATAGCGTGATCAAAAAAGACATATGATCAGCTGAAAATCATATGCGAATGGATTTATGCCTCCATTTGGGGTTAGCAGATTAACGAATACTACAGTACTACCATTGAATTAATATGCTATTTATGGATCAAAGGTAACCAACTTATGTCGTTTATGGATCATGATCAACCAACTCATTTATGTTTTATGGATCACGATCAACCAACTTTTAGCTGTTTACGGATCATGGGTAGCCAACATATGCTAATGCTCAATCCCCATCGTGAAGTGATTATGTCCATGTTAATTTATCAATCCGAAAAATTATTAATACCAATTTTTAGGTGATCAACCAATCTCGCAGACAATCAATCCTATAATACTTTAAACAAACATAAGTTAATCACCCGGTTTCGATATTCTTAATATAATTTCTCAACTCATCAACGAGCATACATAATCCCCCATAATTCCCCTCATGAAAATCCATTTTTTCTTTTTTGCCTCATAATCTAGTGCAACTAATCACTACAAACACAATCAAGAAATGAAATTAGGAAGTAATACTCACTCGCCATTGGTTGCCGGTCTCTTAGTAATAATAGTTTGGTTGTAACGAATCTTCAGGATCCGAGTCACCTAAATGAAAGAAATACCCAAATGAGTATTTCAACTCATATCCAATCAATTTTATTTCATAAAAACTATTAAGTTCGTAATTCTCATCATTAAAGGAAATTCCAAATTAAAAAGGCCATAACTTGATCATTTTAACTTGGAATTTCGCAAATTATATCCGATTCCTATCTACTTCGAAAGATCTTCTAATTCTAATATAATATCTCAATTTTAAAAATTTTATGTCTTGAAAAGTTTGGATCAATTCTGTTCGATAGCCAAACATCCATTTTCGAAATTGTTTTTGTGATGAGTTATGATGTTTCTATTATCCATGCCAAATATGCATGCAATATTAATAAGTTACTATCATGAATGATATGTCATGAGCTTCCTATATGTATGTTCTTCTTGATGATATTCTATTAGAATATTTTTAGGAAGCTTCTACTTTACAAGATGTCATGAATACCTAACTTAGCAAGACTAGTTTTGTGTTCTTGACAAATCACATTTGTCTTAGAGATTTTCTCTTAATAAAATTTATTTATTCTAGCTAAAATCAAGTCTTTACTATATCTATTCTTTAAGGTCTTCATTTTTAAATAAAAATGCTCATTTTGCACTTTGTGAACAAGGGTTTAAATATGGCTATTTCTAGATTCGAATTTTGTAAAAATGATTTTGAGGTGATTTCTTTAAGAAAACTCATTTGATACTTTAAAAATTAAGGCTCTACTATTCCTAGCCCCTAGGGTCTTCATTTCCTTAATAAAACTTTCATTTTGACTTTGAAAAATAAGTGTTTATATACCCTCTTTTCCTAGTTACGATTTCATGCAACTATCCTAAGATCCAAATTTTCTATCTTGTAAATATTTCTTGTTTGACAAATATCTCTTAGTAGATCTACCATTAAGTTATCAAAATCATCTCCGATTGATACCTATTCCATAAGGCCTTCATTTTTCACATAAAACTCTTGTTTTGGAGTTGAAAAATAGGTTTTCAAAATATAACTCTTTTTCCATCCGAATTTACAAAAGTGTTTTGATGAAACAAAATTTGTTCTTGAGCTTTTGGCTCATCTTCATAAATATTCTAACTTTTAGAAATAAACAAAACATTCATTTACATAAGACGAAATCTTTATGGCCATTTATTCATTTTAGACAAAATAAATGCATGAGATCTCAAATGACATGTAAAGATGGATGTTTTAGAAACTAGATCTTAGTGATGATTGTTAGATGCATGAAATGAAGTATACTATTATGACAACAATGTAGTAGCAAGATTCTTATATAAATCATCACTATATGAACATATATCATGATCATGACAAAAATATGAGCTTAAACATAAGATCCACAACTTGTGATGGCTTGATCATCATGTTTTAGTGACTTCACATCCCTAACATGAAGCTCATGGGGATTTCTATGTGAATTCACACATGAATGATCTTGCCATTACATGTTTTTAAGGTGATAGTGTATAGATCTATACCTATGGAGCTTGTAATACAAAAGGAGTTGAAGAAAAAAAATGTGTGTGAGAGTGTGTGTGTTAGAGAGCTCATGGCAAGGGAGAGAGAAAAGAGAGAGTTTTGTGAAATTTTCCAAAAGTGAAAATGAAGAAAGAAAGAAAATGAAACGGTAAAGGTGTAAACCCCTAAATTTTGGAATCGATTTAGCATAAAACCCTAAATCAGAAGTCAAACAAAACCTTAAAAGTCAACAAAACCCTAGTTTACCGTAACCGATTAAGTCCAGCATTGCCGTTTTCTTTGGCCCTGAAAACGAAGTTGGATGATTAGCTAGAATAGTTCATAATAACCATAGGTTTTATAAAAATCTCAGTTTCGTGAAATTTGGGTGTCCTTCGTGTTGGGAATTTACGATCCAAATCTGAATCGTGCAGCGGAAAATCATTTTTTTTTTTAAATTCCCAATCGGATCCAAGCGCTCCAATTAAATCAGAAAGAAAAGGGAATCGTGTACCTTTTTGTTTTGATGATGGGATCAAAGGAGATGCAGATTACACCAACTCCCTCTACCGGTATCCACGCGAATGAATTGGATCTTCGTATGTGCTAGCACGTCGAAAAAGTTTCGACCTTTGGGAATCCCTCACACTCTCTTTCTAAGTTACGAAATTTCTTTCTAAATGACGGCCAGCGTCAGATAATAAAAAATTTAACCTAGTAGAGAATATATATGTGATATATATAAGGGTTATGTCTCTTTAAATTACCCTGATATATATATAAGGGTTATGTCTCTTTAAATTACCCTAATATATATATAAGGGTTATGTCTCTTTAAATTACCGTAAACAAATTAGGGTTTATGTAGAAAGACATATATATCCTTATTATCCGAATTTATTTATTTGTTAATTTTAATCTAATTAAAATCGACAAATAAATAATTAATCAATTCCCAATATGATTATCAAAGATCCATTTTATTCATTCTTTGTATGTGACCCTGTAGGTTCACTTAAAATTGGTAGTAGCTTTTAAACATTCTTTTAGGACTACAAGACATAATTGGTCTCTAGCAAGACATTATGTCTACCCAATTTTAGTGAAGATCGATGATCCGATTTTACCTACTAACAGTTAGTCATTCAGTCCTTTTGTTACATGATATCTTATAATCAAACATAAGGTGTGGATCAAAACACTCTCATATTGTCTAATTACTTATTTCTTGAATCTAGAGTTTGACTGACTTAAACAAATGATATTGATAACTCTTTATCAATTCATTCGAGCATGGCCATGCATTTCTTAGTCTTACTAATCAAGAGGCCTGATAGATATCTCTCTCAAATTAATGAGATGAACAAATCCCTTCACTAACACTCACATTCCTCTATATAACATATTGCATGCCCAAGTTTATTCTTACAATCATCCGATTAAAGATGATGAAGAGATGAATCAAAACATGAAAACTGCTATATAGGAATCCATGGTGCCATTAGGCCAAAGGACTAAAACAAAATTGTAAATAAGAATACTTATTGCATTGATCCATACAGTATTCTTATAGTTGGTCAATCCAATACAATACACTCCTGTTTATATCTATGTGCTGAATTGATATCCAATATCCATGATCAGTAAAACTTGATCATCATACAGCAATCATACTAGTCTTAATTCATTATCATTCCACATAATGAGTGACTAGGGATAATTTATAATAAAGTTATAATTCAACTTATGGTTTACTATTAAAGTCACATACTTTAACGACATAAGATATAACTAAATATTCAAGGAATAACATTACCAAAGTAAATAGGCCAAAAAATAACTTTGATAATTAAAATGACTTGATAACAAACATACAAATGATAAAGAATCCATATGGCCTAGGGCACATCACTAGCACTTCGAACTCGATCGGACATAGTTCTCGAAAAACGTGTCCGAAAGCTCGGAATAGTAAAAATATTCTGAATACACCGTTAGACTCGTAAAAATATGAGTTTTCCAAAAATATCAATTTCAAAATTTTTCGGTAGCAAAAAATAACAGATATAGCTATTAACATGTATTTTCTTACTACCGATACTTTTATTAGTCATATCTATCTTACATTACACTATTCATTACTATTCTACACTATTCTTTTATCTCTACTTTTTCTTACACCTATTCTTACATACTCCATAATCTATAATATTTACTTTTTACCTTTCCCATAACTTTATTTCACATCTACCTTGCATATTACATCTTTTATTTAACAAAAATCAAAAAAATAAAATCTCTCTCCCCTCACATCACTCATGGCCGGCGCTACCCCCCTCCCCCCCCCCCCCCCCCCCCCCCCCCCAAATCATATGCCCTCAATTTTGTTTCAATTTTTCTTTATTTTAATCACACAAAAATCACTCCACATTTTCCTATAAATACCCCTCTCCTCTTTCATACATTCACTACTCACAAATTCTTACCAAAACTCTCTCATTTTCTCCTCTCAAAACTCTCAAAATACCATCCCAAAACTCTCTCAAAATATTTCTACAACAACTTCTACCAACAACTAAAACCCATAACCACATAACCATACCAAAGTCTTCTTTAGGTAACCACCTTCTACTATTTTCTTCTTCTTCATGTCATGTAACTTTACATGACCATAGTGTGAGTTTCCAAAGACTATAAGTTATGAAAACTACATTATGTTCATGTATTGTTCTTGTTCATGAAAAAAAAAAAAACTATTTATGTTCATGTTATTATTTTTGTTCATATTATTGCTACTATATCTAAATATTATCTATATATATATATACATATCCTTTAGAGCATATAAGCTCACTTGCAATTTATTTACTTTTATGCAATGCAATTTATTTACTTTCTTTGCAATTTATTTATTAATTCCTTGCAATTTATTTATTTATTCCTTATTATTTTAAGACTAGTCTCTAGTCTTAGACTTGTCCTCATCAAGTCAAAACAAGTTTTCTTTCTTTCATTTTATTTTATTTTGGGACAGTCTACTTCTTAGTCCCGGGAGCCTTGAAAAAGCTAAGACTCCAATACTTGACTTTATTATTTATGTTATTTTGTTACTATTATTCTCATAAGTATGTTTATTTAGATTGTTGTCCAAAAATTTTAATTTCTAAAAATAATTAAACAAAAGAAGAATTTTGTCACTTAGAGATAAGTTTATGAAAAGTGTAAAATTTATAAGATAACAAAAGATAAACTCATTTCCTTTCAAGTTACAAAGGAACTCACTATAATTTTAGAAACTACTTTTACTTTAAAAAGCTATTTAAAACTTTATTACTCTACTTTGTTTTTCAAAAGAAACTATTTGTTGATACAAAAATAGTTCTTTTTATAGAAAGATAAACAAGATGAATGGTTAAGGAATTTTCAAGTAAAGACCTTTACAAACAAATAGGCAAAGAAAATCTATGTTTGAAAACGAAAATAAAGTTATTTCTTTTCAAATTACAAGAAGAAACCACAAAAATTTTAGAAACTACTTTACTATAAAGAGGTTTCTTAAGTCACATTGATCTACTTTGTTTTTATCAAGAAAATAAATTTTTATGCATGGATGATTTTTATGAAATGAGGAAAGAATGAGAAATTTTCAAAATAAAGATTTTTTTTTAAACAAATAGACAAAGGAGATTTGTACAAGAAAAATAAATGGAAAGAATAGTGTGTTTTCTAAAATAGTAGAAATTTAGAAAATAGAAAATTTATTTTCAAAAAGTTACTTAGGAAAAATAATAAAGCCAACATAAAGCCTTTTTAGAAGACAAAAGGAAACAAGGTATTCATTTCAAGAAATCTACAAAAATAATTTTTGAAAACTATATTATTCCAACATTGTTTTACCTAAGAAAAATAATTTGAACAAAACACTTGAGCATGCTTAAATATGAGTTATATAGTTATAAAAAGAGAATTTTCAATTATATAGATAACTAAGTATTTATCAAACAAATTTTGATCTCTTAAACCAAAGTTGTTTTGGTGTGGGAAAATCCGTGGTGAATTTTTCACCACTGTTTCAGAGCCTATATGGCTTTGTTTGATGAAAATAATTTTGGAAATGGGTAGATCTTTTCGAATAGGTAGAATTCGGTATATTATATGCGCGATTCCGAGTTAAAATGACCAAGTTATGGCCATTTTAAGTTGGAACATTCCTTTATACGAACTTTAACGTTCTTTTGACATTGTTTTGTCAAAATTCAAGAAAATCATCAAGGAATACTCATTGTGGGTATTTTCTTTGGTTAGGTAATCCCGAGAAAGGATTCCTTTACCCGAGGATTATTACGACTAAGTGGAGTGTGTGAACGACTCATCCACCTAGAGGAATAGTCGACATGGCATCGTGAGTTTATTTCCATTAAATGCTACACTTGTTGTGCTTGTAAATTAGTTGCATTAGAGTTAGGAAAAGACAAATCAATATGTATGTAAAATAATTCTTTGAAAGAATTTTAAGAATATTGAGGTCGGAATTGTTTTAAATGTTTGTTTTAGTATAGCATTTGATTTATGTGTGAAACTCCGTGATCGCCTTAAATTCCAAAAATAATTATGCTATGACTTTATAAATAAATGAATTCATGCATAACACGAAGTGAGTCACATTGCATTTTGGGTTATTATCCTTGGGTGAGAAGGATAGTAAGCTCATGTCGAAAGCAACACTTGGCGGATGATCCAAAAGCAATTGCTTGGCAGCTTAAGGGAAATGCTTGGCGGACGATCCGAAAGCAAGGTCAATCAAGTAGATTCGGAATGCTTGGCGATGAGTGCTCGCGAGCATGAAAACTTTTTAACTAAAACTACTTGAATTGAGGTTATGTATCACCAAACCCCGAATGGAGGGCACAAATTCACTCAACATATAGTTCCGGGAAAACTATATGCTTGTTTGCCCACGTGTTTGTTGCATTACATTTGTTTGTTTAATAAACTTGTTTGAAATTTTGTTACAAGAAGTTATTTATGGAAATAGTTCTCACTAAGCCTATTAGCTTATACCCCGATAGATATCTTTTGCAGTTTCCCTACTTATGGTTAAGGCCACGTGGACCCTACGGGCAGGTAATCTCTCCTGGATAATAGAAATTTAGATAAAGTGTAGCTTTAGCATTTATGCACCAATGTCCATGTAATAGATTAGTGATCATAGGGAAATGTCCCTAAGTTTGTAAAAATATTGATATGAATGAATGATTATTATGATACCTCTTTTCTTAATGTGTTATTTATATCTGCTTAAACTTTATCGTTCCAGACATGGTCCTCTAAAGTTATGAAAGCATGCCTTACACTTAATATAAAAGCTTTTGGGAATGGCTAAGGTTGTCATACTTAAGTTTTAATATTAAGTATGACGGACTGTCATGTTTAGGGTACCCTTTGGGGCGTGACAAAAGGCATAAAAGAGTTTATATAAGGAAATGGATTAGGGTTTGTGTGATTAAAATAAAGGAAGAAAATAAGAAAAATGAGAGGGAAATGGGAGGGGATATGCGTCGGCTAAGGGGGGAGGAGAGGGAGAGAGAGTGTTGTAATTTTTCAAAAATCAATTTTGTGTAATAAAATGTGATAATTTGCATAGGAAAAGAAAATGGTAATGAGTGAACCGTAAGGATGTAAGAGTAGGGGTATGGCTTGTGAGTGTGAGTAGGGTATGAGCTTGTACTTGTGAATAGTAATGAATAGTAGATTAAACAATTAAATTACCGGTTAGTAAACAAAATACGATAAAAGGCTATAATTGTAATTTTTATAAACCAAAAAATCATAATAAATATATTTTTGAATTCCTTATTAAATTCCAGTCTTAAAGAGTATATGGAATATTTTTCTAATTTCGAGTCTTGGGCCCGATTTTCCGGAACAGATCCCGGTCGGTTCGAAACAGATAATTTCTCGAAAACTGATCTTGTTATGTTTCGATATATTCTTTAGAACTATAATTTAGATTAACTTCTCTCAAAAGTTCTATGGTTTTATTCTTGGTGAAGCCGGACTTAGGGTTTCTAGGTTTCTTTCTAACCCTAGTTATTCCAGTTTAGGTTTCAGTTTCCAATTCGATATTCAATGTCAAGCTTGGTTTACAAAGAAAAGGGGCTTACAACCTCCCACCTTAAACAGAGCTTTGTCCACAAAACTGAAGCTTACATACCTTGTTTTTCAAACAACTCGGGATACTTCCTTTGAATTTCCTCTTCGGCACTTCCCGAGTTGCTTCATCGAAGGCGTGATTTTTCCATAATACTTTCACGTACTGGATTTCTTTATTTTGTAGCTTTTGGGTTTTCTTATCCAAAATTTTCATCGGATGTTCTTCATAAGTGAGATTTTCTTTTAACCGATACATGGAACACATTATGGATTTTCGATAAGTTTGGTGGCAAGGCTAGCCAGTATGCTAGATCTCCTACTCTTTCCAAGATTTTGAAAGGTCCAATATCTCTCGGGCTCAACTTTCCTTATGTATGTATTCTCTTTATACTTTTGATCGAATTCAGCTTTAGGTACACATGGTCGCCTACTTGAAATCCGAGCCCCCTTCTCTTCAAATCTGCCCAACTCTTTTGTTTATCTTGGGCTTCTTTCATTTTCTGCTGAATGATTCTCACCTTATTGGTCGTGTCTGGTACCAATTCTGGTCCAATAGCAAGCTTTTCCACATCATCCCAAGACAAAGGGGACCTATAATGTCGTCCTTATAAGGCTTCGTAGGGTGGCATATGGATGGTTGAGTGATAGCTGTTATTTTAGGCAAACTCAATGAGTGGTATATAGTTATCCTAGTTCCCTTTAAATTTTAAAACATAAGCTCTTAACATGTCTTTCAAGGTTTGGATCATCTACTCAGATTGTCCATTTGTCAGAGAGTGGTAGGTAGTACTAAAGTGCAACTTTGTCAAACTCTTTTTTAGACTTGTCCAGAACTTGAACATGAATCTCGGGTCTTGATCTGAAATGATCCCTGCAGGTGTGTCGTGTAGTCGTACAATTTCTCGAATGTAGATCTTAGCCAACTTGTCCATTGAATATGTCATATTGATAGGTAAAAAGTATGCTGACTTAGTTAACCGATCCACTATTATCTACACTACATCAAAACCTAAAGAAGTTCTTGGAAAACCATATACAAAGTCCATGGATATCTGACCCCACTTCCATTCAAGGATGGGTAAAGGCTTTAATAATTCTCCTGGCCTTTGGTGTTCTACTTTCACTTATTGGCAGACTGGGCAGTTCATTACATACTCTGCCACATCATTTTTCATACTATTCCACTTGTAGTGGCTTTTCAAGTCCTCGTACGTCTTGGTACCTCTAGGATGCACAGTATAGCCGGAGTTGTGGGCTTCACTCATTATCTCTTTTCTTAGCTCCACATCTTTGGGTACATACAATCTGCTCTTCATCCTGATCACATCTTCTTCGTCTACTACAAAGTCCGGGTATTTTCCTTCTTGACTTTCCTCTTTAATCTTTTGTATTATTTCATCATACCTTTGGCCTTCTTTGATTCTTTCGATCAAGGTCGGTTCCAATACCAAATTAGCTATTTTAAGCTCCATACTTTGCCCTATGAACTCGATTCTTAGTTTCACAAAATCTCTAATTAGATCTTTTTGACTTATGATCAAAGCAGCTACCTCTCCATAATTTTTCCGGCTTAGGGCATCTGCAACCACATTTACTTTCCCTGGACAGTAATTGATTCCCAAATCATAGTCCTTTATCAGTTCTAACCATCTTCTTTGCCTCATATTTAATTCCTTCTGCGTGAATAAACTCTTAAGACTTCTGTGATCCGTGTATACTTCACACCTTTGTCCATATAGATAATGTTTCCAAAGTTTTAAGGCAAAGATGACTGCGGCCAACTCTAGATCAGGATAGTTCTGCTCATGAGGTTTCAATTGTCAAGAGGCATAGGTAATAACTTTCTCTTCTTACATTAGTACACATCCAAGGCCATTTCTTGAAGCGTCATTATGCACTATATAAGGCTTTTCGGGGTCTAGCAGGACTAAGATTGGTGTCAATACCAGCCATTGCTTTAACTCTTAGAAACTCTGCTCCCGCTTATCCGTCCAAACAAACTTTTCACTCTTTTGTGTCAATTGAGTCAGGGGCTTAGCTATCTTTGAAAAATCTTTTACAAACTTGTGGTAATAGCCAGCTAATCCTAAGAAGGTTTTGACTTCGGTTACTATTTGTGGTTACCTCTAATCCATTACAGCCTTAATCTTTCCAAGGTCAACTGTAAACCCCGGGAATTCTCAGTAGCTAGAAAACCCCAGAAGTTGGAGACGAAACCCTAATCCGATCAGATTGAGTTTAGTGAATAGAGCCTAGGAACCCTAAATCCGGCTTTCCTTCGGTTTCATAGTAAAATAAATAAATTGGAGTGAATGAATTTGAATTGTTGTTCCAAAGTACATCTCAAACCCTAGAAAGTTTTAAATTCGGGAATTTTTCAATTCCGAGCCTTCCCGAGCCCAATTACAGAAAAGCGTGCCTCGGGCTACGGATTCAGAAAAACATTCCGGAATATTCATTAGAACCGTAATTTTATAAGGATTCCAAAAATATCAATTTCATAATTTTCCGAGCTATAAAGATTACAGTTATAGCTTTTCCCGTGTTTTCGAACAACCGGTAAAGTAGATGTCTTGTCTACTATTCACAAGTAACCTACCTACACTACACACTACCCATACCCTATTCTTACATCCTTACAACTACTCATTTCAATTTTCTTTTCCAAGAAATTTTGTCTTTTAAATAATTATTACATTTATTACATTTTCATTTACTAAATTACAAAAAAAAAATCAAATTTTAAACACACACACACACCCCTTACATGTTGGCCGGCGCCCCCCCCCCCCCCCCCCCCCCCCCCCCCCTTTGTTTCCCTCTCATTGAATTTATTTTGCTATATTTTTACTAACTAAACCCTAAATCACTTGATATATATACTTATTTTTCTCTCTCTCTCTTCATTTCTTCTCATTCAAAATTGAAAAAAAAGAGAAAACCTCTCTTCCTTTCCTTCCCATTTGTGCCGAGCATCCCCTCCCTCTCCCTCTTGCACTTTCAACTTCAAGCTCCTCCATTTCTACCTTAGATCCTCCATTGGTATGTGTATGTGAGCCTTGTTCTTCCTATTCTTGTAATGGCAAAGGTATACCTTGTGTATTTCCTCATCAAAACCCTATGATGCTCATGCTAGGGACATGGAAATGCATGAACAAGGATGTCAAGCCATCACAAGACATGGATCTAGTGTTTAAATGCATTTTGTTAAGATTTCATGTTGTTCATGCATATAAAGTAATGACCTTGTATTTATATTGATGTTCATGCCATGAGATTCATGTTATATACATCATATGTAGTAGATCTAAGGTTTAGACATCCACCACTTTATGTACATGCATGATCATAAGTTCATTTTTGTTCATGTGCTTTATTGATCATAAAAATGAGGTCTTGTTCATGTATAGAGATGCTAGATAGTATATCTCCACATATAGATGGCAAGAACATTGAAAAAGGAAGGACTTTGTTAGATATGGAAAGTTGAAAATTCGGATGAAATGGAAACCCTACCCTAGAGACCTCCAAAATCAATTTTTAACTTGTATTTCATAAGAAAAATGAAAGGTATGTGTAATAGACATGTTGAAGGAACTATTTTCATGAGTTTAGATGAGTTAGGCATAATAAAAATAAGAAAAACAAGAGGTAAAGTTGGAGTGGAAAGTGTTGACTTTAAGTGTGTAGTCAAATTCGTAACTTTGTGAAATGCCTAATTAAACACTTAGTATTTAAGTCTAAAATGGATATTTTATAAGCTAAATGAGGTCCTTAGATAATGTATACATTGAAGCTCCAATTTTTAATGCATTAGACTAGATTTCCCCTAAGAAAAATGTAAGAAAAGGAAATTTGGAAAATTTGGATTTTTTTACAAATAGCTTATTCGAAAACATGTTTACCAAATGAAAAATGTGAATTTTTGTGCATGAATGGAGGCCATGACTATTATAGACCTTGAGAACCTATTTTTAGTTAAATAATAAGTAGATTACAAGATTAAAAACCAAAGAAACCCTAAAGAGTATAATGTGGGAAAATAACTTCTTAGAATTAGCCTTTATGAAACTTTCCCCAACACTTAGGAGTTCCTAAGAGTTTGTTACTACAAAAATCATCATAACCATGCACATATTGAGTTCATTACATAGCATACACATTAGTAGTTCATTCCTAAATCATTCATGCATGAATCACTAATTAGGAACATTTCTTATCAAAAGCAAAGCACATTTTCAAAGTTGGATCAATTGCGGAACAGAACTGATCCCCCTGTCCCGTGACCCTATTATTTTCAAAACTTGGATTTAATACTTGAATTAGATAGATCTTTCGAAGTAGATGAAGATCGATATAAAGTTTGCGAAATTCCGAGTTAAAATGACCAAGTTGTGGCCGTTTTAAGTCGGAATTTCCAAAAATAGCGAGAAACCCGAATTTAATTGGTCTGGATGTATAGTTTGATTTAATTACATGGTGAGAATCTCATAGGGATTATTCTTGATTGGTAGGTGATTCCGAGCAGGACGACTCTCTACCACCCGATTATTATTATTAAGGAGTTTGGTGACCCATGGCCGAGTGAGTTACTTCCACTCTCAATTAATGCTTGTGAATGTAATGTAGCGGCACTAGTGATGTAGGCAAAGATAAAAGGAATTGTACAAGCATGATGGGGTATGTGGGAATTATTTATGTTGTGAATTGTTGATACGTGAAATGGAGCTTAAGGCATATCGAAACCGGGTGTTAAGATATTGACTGTTTTATTAGAATCATATGATGAATGTCTACGTATACTTGTTGGTCACTTAAAGGAATCGAATTAATGACTATTCGACTCCGACTATAAACCGAGTTCATTCATGTCACAATGGGGTTGGAGCATTTGCATTGGTTGGTTTTTCGTGACCCATAAAACGAATGTGAGGTTAATCGTGATCCATAAAACGAATGTGAGGTTAATCGTGATCCATAAAACGAGTTTTTAATCAGTTGACCGTGAGCTTAAACGGCGTCGTACCGCAGGATTCGTTAATCTGCTAACCCGGGATGGAGGGCGCAAGTCCATCCACATATGATTTCCTAGAAAATCATTTCATGCTATTGTTTAACAAGTAAGATTACCACACTTGGTCACACTTACTTATTACAAGGATTTACTTTGGGAAAACTCCATTTTGTTTAAAGAAATTTTGACCCTTATATTAGTTATATCCTAAGGCCTTTATTTCTTTAATAAAATCTTCATTTGTAAACTTTTAAGTGGGTTTTCTACTAGAGGGTTTCCAAAAATCCGAATTTAGAAAACTTTATTTTCAAGTTGATTCCCTTAAGGAAAATGTATTTTATACTCAAAACTTTAAGTATTTATTATACCTATACCCTAAGGACTTCATTTATTTAAGAAAATACTATTTTTGAAGTTGGAAAAATAGTGTTTTCTAACTATACATCCATTATTACGAATTTGGCTTTCAAGACTTTTCACCCAAAATTTCTTTTAGACTTCCTCTCTTGTTTTAAATATTTTCTTTAGTAAAAACTCATTTAAACTCATGAAAAACATCATCAAACATTATCTATCACCTATAGGCTTCATTTTTCTTGAAAAATACATGTTTGGAAGTTGATAAAAGTGTTTTTAACCTAGGTTTTTAAAGTCATCCGAATTTACACAAGTTTATTTCTTGAAAAGTGTTTTCCTTTTTGACTTTATTAACTTATCTAACCATAGATCTACATACTAGGAAGGTGATTTACTAAAGACAAAAGCATTAAAGACCATGAATGCACATAAACTCAAAATGAAGATGAGATCTTAAATGTCTACATGAATAAGAGTAGTAAAATGATAGATCTACTATATCAAATGCTTAAATGAGTTTTGAAAACATAAAAACTATATTTTTACAAAAGATCTTTAGTTCAAAATACTTTTTGATGGATGAACATAAAGCTTTTAGCATAAAAGCTCCTTTAAATGGTAGATCTATTTTGTAATGGTTCGGTATTCTTGTTTTGATCTTTCCTTGACCCTAGCAAAAGCTCATGGGGTCCTTTGGTTGGAAATATCCAAGAATCACTTAGCCATAACAAAGATCTAAAGGTGGAAGGAGGTAAAAGCTTACTTACTTGAAGACAAATAGAAGATATGAAGAGGAAATGGAAGTTGTGTGTGTGTGTGGGGGGCATAGAACTTTCGGCCAAGAGAGGAAAAGGAGAGGTTTTGAGAGCTTTTTCCACTTTGTGAAGTTTGTAAAATGAGTGAATGAAGGAAGAAAGAGAAAACATAGCTTATATATAAAGTGGAATTAGGTTAAATGGAGTTAGATTAAATAAAAAAAAAATTTGCAAAATGGACATGGGGAGGGGGGACTATTCACGCTGGCACTATTCATGGAGGAGGGAAGAAATTTGAAAAACTTTTACTTTATTTGATTGATTTAACATGATGTTTGACTTGTCATAATTTGTATAAAAGTTAAGTGACAAAAAGTTATGGAGAAAAGAGAGTGATTTGAGTGATGGTGAGGGTTTGAAATGGTAGAGTATGCTAATAGGTAGACTAGGTAGTATAGGTGGTACTTTTTGAATAGTAGTGAATAGTTGACAAGACAATTTAATTTCCGGTAGTAATGAAATACGAATAAAAAGGCTATAACTGTATTTTTCGTAAGCCGGAAAATTATGAAAAATATATTTTTGAAATTCTTATTTTATTTCGGTTCAAATGAGTATTCATAAAGAAAGTTTTGAAATTCTAGTTCCGGGCACGCTTTTCTATAATGGGTCTCGGGATGACCCGGAGTTGAAATTTTCTCAAAATCTGATCTTTTCTTGGTTTGAAATATAATCAAGAACTATATTCAAAATTAATTTTGCTTATAAAAGTTTCTTATTTGGAAATCAAGGAAAAGCCGGATTTAGGGTTTCTAGGTCTTTCTCATAACGCTTTGAACTAAACCGGTTTAGGGTTTTATTTTCTGGTTTTCGAAGTTTACTCGATTACTAGGAAACTCGGGGTATATGAAAAAAATTAATAATAATAATAAAATTGTGTAATGAAATAAAATGAATAGTGCAAAAGACTAATCAATTACCGATAGAAATGAAAATACGATAAAAGGTTATAATTGTAACTTTTATAACCCGAAAAATTATATAACTGATATATTTAGAAATCTTATAAAATTACGAGTCTAACGGTACTAGTGGTATATTTTTGATATCTCGAGCCCCGGGACACGCTTTTCAAAGTCTGTATCCGAACGGATTCGAAATAGGTCAAAAATTTACCAATCTGATAATTATAAACGAACTTATATTACTATGAGTTATTCTATATATTTAAACTACATCTCGGCCTCTAGGGTTAGGGGCGCTAGATTGCCGGACTTACACTATTGTATTCCGGTTAGGGTTTCCGGGTGATTTTCCGGTTTATACCTTTGCCAATTTGGAAACTTATATTTATGTTTATATAACATATTTAATTTGAGAAATTTATTTTAAATTTTATTTTTGTAAGTATTTAATAACTCTTAATGTTTTTGGAATTCTTTAATTGGGTTTCATTTCCGAAAGTTAATCATTATTTACTTTTTAATAATTTGTTTTTGGGCTTTATATTACCCGATTTTACAAGCCGGAGCTAAATATGAAATTTTTCGTACGTCGTGATTTTGAATTTGAAAACCACTGAGTTCTTATTTTATTGTTTAAAGATTTTCATTTTCTCAAGATTGAGAAGTTTTTGAATTCGTTCGTGATTTAGGACTTGTCAAAATTCGGTTTTAATTTGGAGTGATTTTTAGGGTTTATTTTCGAAGTTCATTTTGAAATTATTTATTGAAATTTTCTGGGGCTTACACTCAGGGTATCACCAACTAAGAATAAAGCCTAAAGATGTACCAAAGACGGCTTTTTGTACCCGTTATGTACATTATGAATTCCTGGTGATGTCGTTTGGACTGACCAATGCACCAACTACGTTTATGGATCTCATGTACAGGGTCTACAAACCACTTTTGGATAAGTGTGTAATAGTTTTATTGATGATATTTTGATCTACTCCAAGAATAAGGAACAACATGAGGAACATCTTCGGATGGCGTTACAAACTTTAAGGGAAAACAAACTATATGCCAAATTATCGAAATGTGACTTTCGGCTGGATAAAATATCTTTTCTTGGACATGTTGTGATAGGAGAAGGAATATCGTTGATGTCACGCCCGTAGGGTATCCTAAACGTAACAGCCCGCCACATACTAAGTTAAGACTCTCGAGTTCCCCACCCAGGGCCTTCGGAAGTCTTAAGTAGATGTAAAGCGTTCCTTTACGACAATAGATACTTCAACAAATGGAGTTAAACAGTTTAACAAGGCATTCATTAGCCATAGATAATAAATCAAAACGCATAAATTTTAACGTTTACAAAATCTAAGGGGCATTCCCCGCAAAATAATAACAGTCTATTACAGTCATCCAGAGTCCATAGTTTCCAATGGAAGTCTATACAAAAGAAATGAATCAAACTTCTATAGGAAACTCCTATCTCCGGTACCTGCGCTGTGGCTTGTCTTGGCCTAAGCCATATAAACTCATGCTGCAAAAGAAACACTATCAGGGGTGTAAGCTAACTAGCTTAGTGAGTAATACTTCCATAACGCAATTAGATACAATCATTCAAGCAAGTGTTTATTCAAGCAAGTGTATGCACCATACAAATGAAATCAACAAACATATGACCAACCGGAAATCATATGTGGATGGACTTGCGCCCTCCATCCGGGTTAGCAGATTAACGAATCCTGCGGTACGACGCCGTTTAAGCTCACGGTCAACTGATTGAAAACTCGTTTTATGGATCACGATTAACCTCACATTCGTTTTATGGATCACGATTAACTCACATTCGTTTTATGGGTCACGAAAAACCAACCAATGCAAATGCTCCAACCCCATTGGACATGAATGAACTCGGTTTATAGTCGGAGTCGAATAGTCATTAATTCGATTCTTTTAAGTGACCAACAAGTATACGCAGACATTCATCATATGATTCTAATAAAACAGTCAATATCTTAACACCCGGTTTTCGATATGCCTTAAGCTCCATTTCACATATCAACAATTCACAACATAAATAATTCCCACATACCCATCATGCTTGTACAATTCCTTTTATCTTTGCCTACATCACTAGTGCCACTACATTACATTCACAAGCATTAATTGAGAGTGGAAGTAACTCACTCGGCCATGGCACCAAACTTCTAATAATAGTAATCGGGAGGTAGAGAGTCGTCCTGCTCGGAATCACCTACCAAACAAGAATAATCCCTATGAGATTCTCATTATGTAATTAAATCAAACTATACTTCTAGACTAGTTGAATTCGGATTTCTCGCTATATTTGGAAGTTCCGACTTAAAACGGCCATAACTTGGTCATTTTAACTCGGAATTTCGCAAACTTTATATCGATCTTCATCTACTTCGAAAGATCTATCTAATTCAAGTATTAAATCCAAGTTTTGAAAATAATAGGGTCACGGAACAGTGGGATCAGTTCTTCCCGCAATTGATCCAATTTTGAAAATGTGCTTTGCTTTGATAAGAAAGTTCCTAGTTAGTGATTCATGCATGAATGATTTAGGAATGAACTACTAATGTGTATGCTATGTAATGAACTCAATATGTGCATGGTATGATGATTTTTGTAGTAACAACTCTTAGGAACTCCTATGTGTTGAGGAAAGTTTTATAAAGGCAAATTCTAAGAAGTTATTTTCCCACATTACACTCCTTAGGGTTTCTTTGGTTTTTAATCTTGTAATCTACTTATTATTAACTAAAAATAGGTTCTCAAAGTCTATAATAGTCATGGCCTCCATTCATGCACAAAATTCACATTTTTTTATTTGGTAATCATGTTTTCAAATAAGCTAATTGTAAAAATCCGAATTTTCCAAATTTTCTTTTCTATACATTTTTCTTAAGGGAAATTCTAGTTCTAATGCATTAAAAATTGGGGCTTCAATGTATACATTATCTAAGGACTCATTTAGCTTATAAAACATTCATTTTAGACTTAAATACTAAGTGTTTATTTAGGCATTACACAAAGTTACGAATTTTGACTACCACATTAAAGTCACACTTTCCACTCCAACTTTACCTTGTTTTTCTTATTTTTTTTATGCCTAACTCATCTGAAACTCAGAAAATAGTTCCTTCAACATGTCTATTACACATACCTTTCATTTTTCTTATGAAATTACAAGTTTTAAAATTGATTTTGGAGGTCTTTAGGGTAGGGTTCCATTTCATCCGAATTTCAACTTTCCATATCTAACAAAGTCCTTCTTTTTCAATGTTCTTGCATCTATATGTGGAGATATACTATCTAGCATCTCTATACATGAACAAGACCTCATTTTTATGATCAATAAAGCACATAACAAAAATGAACCTGCTGATCATGCATGTACATAAAGTGGTGGATGTCTAAACCTGTAGATCTACTACATATGATGTATATAACATGAATCTCATGGCATGAACATAAAATAAATACAAGGTCATTACTTATATGCATGAACAACATGAAATCTTAACAAAAAAGATGTTAAACACTAGATCCATGTCTTGTGATGGCTTGAATCCTTGTTCATGCATTTCCATGTCCCTAGCATGAGCATCATAGGGTTTTGATGAGGAAATACACAAGGTAACTTTGCCATTACAAGAATAGGAGAACAAGGTCACATACACATACCAATGGAGGATCTAAGGTAGACAATGGAGGAGCTTGAAGTTGAAAGTGCAAGAGGGAGAGGGAGGGGATGCTCGGCACAAATGGGAAGGAAAGGAAGAGAGGTTTTCTATTTTTTCAATTTTGAATGAGAAGAAATGAAGAGAGAGAGAGAAAAAATAAAGTATATATCAAGTGATTTAGGGTTTTAGTTAGTAAAAATATATCAAAATAAATACAATGAGAGGGAAACAAAGGGGAGGGGGGGGGGGGGGGGGGGGGGGGGGGGGGGCGGACCGGCCAACTGTGGGGGTGGGGGGGGGGGGTGGTGTGTGTGTTTAAAATTTGATTTTTTTTTTGTAATTTAGTAAATGAAATGTAATAAATGTAATAATTATTTAAGAGACAAATTTCTTGGAAAAGAAAATTGAAATGAGTAGTTGTAAGGATGTAAGAATAGGGTATGGGTAGTGTGTAGTGTAGGTTGTACTTGTGAATAGTAGACAAGACATCTACTTTACCGGTTGTTCCGAAAACACGGGAAAAGCTATAACTGTAATCTTATAGCTCGGAAAATTATGAAATTGATATTTTTGGAATCCTTATAAAATTACGGTTCTAATGAATATTCCGGAATATTTTTCTGAATCCGTGGCCCGGGGCACGCTTTTCCGTAATTGGGCTCGGGAAGGCCCGGAATTGAAAAATTCCCGAATTTAAAACTTTCAAAGGTTTGAAATGTACTTTGGAACAACAATTCAAATTCATTACTCCAAAATATTTATTTTACTATGAAACCGAAGGAAAGCCGGATTTAGGGTTCCTAGGCTCCATTCACTAAACTCAATCTGATCGGATTAGGGTTTCGTCCAACTCCTGGGGTTTTCTAGCTACTGAGAATTCCGGGGTTTACAACCTCCCCACCTTAAATAAAGTTTTGTCCTCAAAACGGAACTGACGTACCTTGTCCTTCAAATATCTCGGGGTACTTTCTCCGGATTTCATCCTCCGCTTCCCAGGTTGCTCTTCAAAGGCATGATTCCTCCATAATACTTTCACGTAGTGAATGTCTTTGTTTCGTAGCCTTTGAGTTTTCTTATCCAATATCTTTACTGGGTGTTCTTCATATGTCAGGTTTTCCTTCAACTGGATTGGCTCCAATTCCAGAATCCTCTCTGGGTCGGCACATATCTCCTCAAACTGACACATGAAACACATTGTGAATCCCGGACAAATTAGGTGGTAGGGCTAGCCGATACGCCAGGT
Organism: Combretum micranthum; assembly: GCA_024138025.1. Classification (NCBI taxonomy): domain Eukaryota; kingdom Viridiplantae; phylum Streptophyta; class Magnoliopsida; order Myrtales; family Combretaceae; genus Combretum; species Combretum micranthum. Next base: position 101,338 of record JAMXBD010003368.1, on the reverse strand, counting down.
CTCCGACTCTTTCTAAGATCTCAAAAGGTCCAATGTATCTCGGGCTTAATTTCCCTTGGTACGCATCCTCTTGATACTTTTGATCGGGTTTATCTTCAGGTACACATGATCACCCACTTTAAATTCAAGCTCCCGTCTTTTCAAGTCTGCCCAGCTCTTTTGTCGATCCTGGGCTTCCTTCATTTTCCGCTGAATCAACCTCACCTTATCCGCGGCTTCCTGTACCAATTCCGGCCCAATTGCTACCTTTTCCACCTCATCCCAAAACAAAGGGGACCTACATCGCCGTCCATAAGGCTTCATACGGGGCATCTGGATAGTGGAGTGATAGCTGTTATTATAGGCAAACTCGATTAGGTGAACATGATTATCCCAACTCCCTTTGAATTCCAGGGCACACGCCCTTAACATATCTTCTAGGGTTTGGATCGTCCGCTCAGACTGTCCGTCGGTCTGGGGATGGTAAGCCGTACTGAAATGCAATTTAGTACCCAAGCTCTTCTGCAAGCTCGTCCAAAACTTGGACACAAATCTGGGTCTCTATGAGATGATCCCTGCAGGTATGCCATGTAATCTTACGATCTCTCTGATGTAAATCTTGGCTAACCTTTCCATTGAATAGGTCATATTTATGGGTAGGAAATGCGCCGACTTAGTTAACCGATCCACTATTACCCATATTGCATCACAACCCGATGGAGTCTTGGGAAAGCCACAAACAAAATCCATGGATATTTGATCCCACTTCCATTCAGGAATGGGTAAGGGCTTTAGCAATCCGCCCGGTCTCTGGTGCTCTACCTTCACCTGTTGGCATACTGCGCACTTCATCACATAATCTGCCACATCTCGCTTCATCCCATTCCACCAATAGCAACTTTTCAAATCTGGTACATTTTGGTGCCTCCCGGATGCATGGTATACCCGGAGTTATGTGCTCACCCATTATCTCCTTCTTCAACTCCTCATCCTCTGGTACGCACACCTTCCGTTCATCCGGATCACGTCTTCCTCATCCACGGCAAAGTCAAGGTACTTTCCGCTTGGGTTTCCCTTTTTATCTTTGTATCACTTCGTCATACCTTTGTGCTTCTTTGATTCTTTCCACGAGGGTTGGTTCCAGCACCAAGTTAGATATCTCCAGCTCAGCACTTCGATCTGAACTCGATCCTTAACTTCTCAAATTCCTTAATCAACTCCTTCTGGCTTGTAATCAAAGCGGCTACCTCCCATGATTCTTCCGACTTAGGGCGTCCGCGACTGCTTTACTCTTCCTGGACAGTAATTTATCCCAGGTCATAATCTTTTATAATTCCAGCCACCTCCTTTGCCGCATGTTCAACTCCTTCTGTGTGAACAGGTATTTAAGGCTTTTATGATCTGTGTATATCTCACACCGTTGTCCATACAGATAATGTCGCCATAACTTCAAGGCAAAGACAACTGCAGCTAGCTCCAAGTCATGCGTAGGGTAGTTCTGCTCATGCGGTCTCAATTGCGAGAGGCATACGCAATGACCTTCCGTTCTTGCATCAAGACGCATCCAAGACCATTTCTCGAAGCATCACTATGTACCGTGTAAGACTTTTCCGGATCTGGTAAAACCAAAATCGGTGCCGAGACCAGTCGTCGCTTTAGTTCCTGGAAACTTTGTTCTCTCTTGTCTGTCCAAATGAATTTTTCGTTCTTTTGAGTCAATTGAGTCAACGGCTTAGCTATCTTGAAAAATCCTTCACAAATTTGCGATAGTAGCCAGCCAATCCCAAGAAACTCCTCACTTCAGTAACGGTTTGTGGTGGCTTCCAATCCACTATTGCCTTGATCTTTTCGGGATCAACTGATATCCCATCACCCGTTACCACATGTCCGAGGAAGGATATCCTGTCTAACCAAAAGTCACACTTGGACAGCTTGGCGTACAGCTTGTTATCTCGTAAGGTTTGCAATGCCAAACGGAGATGCTCCTCATGTTGCTCCTGGTCTTTGAATATATGAGGATGTCGTCTATAAAGACTATCACACATTTATCCAAAAGCGGCTTATAGACTCTATTCATTAAGTCCATAAATGCAGCCGGTGCATTAGTCAGTCCAAATGACATTACCAAAAACTCGTAGTGCCCATAACGAGTACGAAAAGCTGTCTTAGGCACATCCTCAGGCTTAATCCTTAGCTGATGATACCCCGAACGTAAGTCAATACGTGAGAACACACAAGCTCCTTGTAGCTGGTCAAATAAATCGTCGATTCTTGGTAAGGGATATCGATTTTTGACAGTCACCTTATTCAATTCCCGGTAGTCGATACACAATCTCATCGATCCGTCCTTCTTTTCACAAATAAGACGGGTGCGCCCCATGGCGACACACTTGGTCTTATAAATTTCTGGTCCAGAAGTTCTTGTAACTGCGTCTTTAGCTCCTTCAACTCAGCCGGTGCCATCCGGTATGGCGCTTTAGATATTGGTTCGGTGTTTGGAGCCAACACAATCTCAAAGTCAATTTCTCTTCTGGGCGGTAATCCCGGCAAAATTTCTGGGAACACATCCAAGTATTCATTCACCACTGGAATATTCTTTTCCTCACGGTTTTCCCCTTCATCCAAGACATCCTCAATCGGTATCATTTCCTCATCCTCCATCATCAACTCGAACGAGCTTAGATCAATCCTTCTTGGGACTAAGGCCTCTCCCATAAATTCTACTTTTTCTCCCGATTGATCATAAAAACATACAGTCCTCTTTTGGCAATCCACTATTGCCTTTACTTTACTTAACCAATTCATCCCGAGGATAACTTCGTATTTATTCATTTCCAGCACAATTAGATCACTTTTGGAGTGGTGATCATGGATTTCCAATGGACAGTCTTTTATCAGATCTCGGGTTGACACCACACTCCCCGTGGGGGTCTTAATCCTCAAGCTAACCATGGTTGTGGCTATGGGCAATCCGAGTCGGTTGGCCAAACTATATGTGATGAACGAGTGGGTCGCTCCCGTGTCAAACAAGCATAGGCTTCCACGCTATTTACTTGTATGTGTCCTGAGGTCAACAAACACCCATCACATATGAACCTTAAAATATTCGTAAGGCTATCCATATAGGGTCTCTACTTCCAGCTTTCCATAATATATACAATTTCATTTAAACAGCAATCAATTTAAACAACTAATTTCAACTTAGGAGGGTTTCTGTTACTAACCTGTCACCAGGCCACCATCAATACTCTCGCTTGATCCAAGCTGCCAACTCTACGTCCTCATCTTCGTCTTCTTCCACCATCCATTGGCCTTCCAAATTATACAGCCTCATCCCGTGCATCGCGGAAGCTGCTCGACTTCCGCTCTTGTTACCAGACCTCAAGGGGTTGGTATTGCTCGAGGCTCCGAAGGGTCGGGTGGCCACTCTTTCGCTGTGAACACTCGGAAGCTAAGTGCCCTTTCTCTTTGCAAATAAAGCAAGTTACTGCCAGCTTCTTTGGGCATGTAAAAACCATGTGGCCAGCATCGCCACAAAAATAGCACTTGTTCCTCAACTGCGGGCATTGCCTAGGTGCATGTGTCCCCTTACATTTCCAACATGTGACGTTGGCTTGAACTGGGTCGGCTTGCTGCTAGACTCCTCTTTAAACCCTTGGTACGGCCTGTACCGTTTACCTTTGAACCCTGAGCTCGAGGCATCAAACGGCCTCTTCCCGAATACTCTCTTTTCGGGCTCCTGATACTTCCTTTTTCTAGCCCCTTCAATGACTCGAGCCTTTTCTACCATCTCGGGATAGGTTCTTACTCCGAACTCTTCTAGCTTGATCGCAGTTCCTCGTCAAGCCCCCAGAAATACCTGCTTTAATTCCTCACTATCCCTGAAAGATTCAGGGGCATACTGCAGCAGGTGAACAAATTCAGTTTCATATTGCTCTACCGTTCTCCCTTTCTGCTTTACATGAAGGAAGTCCGCACTATTTCACCCTCAAGCTAGAGGGAAAGTAATTATTCAAGAATTCCCGGCGGAAGGTTTCCCAGGTGGCCGGGGATGTCAAATTCCTTCTCTTGGAGTCCCACCAGACTCGAGCATTGTATCTTAACATATACGTCCCATACTCTAGCTGCAAGTAAGGTGGAATCTCGTATGCAGCAAAAGAACGTTCCACTTGAGCCAACCAATCCTCAGCTTCATCCGGCTTGCCGAATGCCCCATCAAAGTACCGGTTGCTCTTAATGAAGTCCGGTAAAGAGCTTCGGTGGGGTCTCCTGTATGGCGGGGGTGGCGGCAACCGCACATTATAGGAGTGCTCCTCTTGTGGAGCAGGTGCCTCCGCAGTCATTTCCCGATGATCTGCGGCGGCGGATGTGGTGCTGAATCCCGAGCACTCTGACTTGGGTGTGGGTTCTGTACTGGATTTTGATTCTGAATGAAGGTGTTAAGAAGATTGGCCAATTGCCCAATCGCATTTAGTACATCGCCCTGTTGGTTTTGGGGTGCTACTCCTTGGGGGTCAGGTTGTTGTATAGCCGGTTGATCGGCTTCATTAGGATTAGACCCTTGTCCTTGGTTCCGAGTTCGTCGGTTACGTCTGTTTACACAATGTTTAATGGAGTTTTAGCACATTTAGGGTTTTTAGGTTTCAAAGGAATAAGATTAATAACAAGCTCAGAAGTTGCGAGAATCTGGAATTTAAACTCAGAAGGAAAAAGGAATACATAACTCCATAAAGTCATAAGATGAGTCAAATATCAATCCATAAAAGAAAATAAGGAATAATTAAAAGAACCACAAGGGAAATAGAAGAATCCACACATATGTAACTAATTGATATTTCACACAATAATGCGAATGAGTGATGCTTATGCAATCTATATGCAGTTAATGTTCTCTTATGTATCAAGACTAGAATGCGTGCTTTTCACAATCCATTTCTTTAAAACAAAAGTGATCCTTTTCATTTCTTTAGCGAGCCATACAAATATTACATCAACTTTTAGTTCCCAAAATTTGGCTAGCTAAGCCCTTCCTATTCTAATCAATTTCCCTATTCCCGAAAACATGACAAAATACAGGGAAAAAGAACAAAACACTAACTATCCTGAAATCCTAAGGCAATTTGGCATCCCGCATTGCCTACTACAAAATAAGAAAATCAGGATTCCGCTTGGACTTTATGGGTTAGCTAACATCCCGGTCTCTAATCATCACTAGAGCTGTCGGGGGTCGGGCTAGGAAGTCGTCCCTGCTGGTAGAACCACCATCGTCCTGTCGGACGAACAAGCTAAGATACTCCCTGGTGGTCATCCTCCGCTTCCTAGCGGGTCGAACTAGAGGCTCCTGATCCTCACTTTCTTCTTCCTCTTCTTCTTCTTCTTCAGTCCCTTGCCCCTCATGCGGGCTTACTTCTTCCTCTCACCTCTTATCTCGGGCTCACCTAGGCGGTTCACCTCTACTTCAGGTTCTCTCACAGGCTCATCTGCCACATTCTCTGTCTCCATAGGCACTGGGGCCTCGGGTTCTACTACTGCTAGGTCAAGCACAGGTGGGTTCTCACCCTCCACATACACATCTCTCCATAGCCTGGAATCTACCTCGGGTTCTACCCTCCCACTCTCTGGTATCTCCAACATCCGGTTAAAATCCCATATAATTGGATCGGGTTCTGGGTTTACCTGCACTTCTGGTTCAACAGGCGGGGTAGGGATCCTAGCCACCTCGTTTTGTTCCCAGTTTGGATCCTCCTCGGGATCCTCCTCCTCCTCTTCTTCTTCTTCCCATAGGATCATAACTCAATTGATCCACTACTGAAGCCCATCTGGTATATCTCAGCCCATCCTTCCATAGCCTGTACATTTCCCCTAGGGTCCGGGGATGTCGGGCCAAGGCAAAATCTTCACACAGTTCTCTTAGCCTCAGTCTATATTCTACCATTGTTTCGTCATTTCTTTTGTAAAATTCCTTGCCCTTTCCCTAGTCTCACCCAGAGAGACCTACATCAAACAATACTACTAATTAGACTTAGCAAGAAAACGTTTTCAACTCCATTTAACCTAGTAGTTAGATTTCTAGGTCTAGTTTATTTTAATCCTATTGTCTTGTTTTATAACCTGGCTCTGATACCAACTTAAACTGTCACGCCCCGTAGGGTATCCTAAACGTAACAGCCCGCCACATACTAAGTAAGACTCTCGAGTTCCCCACCCGGGGCCTTCGGAAGTCTTAAGTAGATGTAAAGCGTTCCTTTACGACAATAGAATACTTCAACAAATGGAGTTAAACAGTTTAACCAGGCATTCATTAGCCATAGATAATAAATCAAAACGCATAAAGTTTAACGTTTACAAAATCTAAGGGGCATTCCCCCGCAAAATAATAACAGTCTATTACAGCCATCCAGAGTCCATAGTTTCCAATGGAAGTCTATACAAAAGAATAAATCAAACTTCTATAGGAAACTCCTATCTCCGGTACCTGCGCTGTGGCTTGTCTTGGCCTAAGCCATATAAACTCATGCTGCAAAAGGTAAACACTATCAGGGTGTAAGCTAACTAGCTTAGTGAGTAATACTTCCATAACGCAATTAGATACAATCAATCAAGCAAGTGTTTATTCAAGCAAGTATATGCACCATACAAATGAAATCAAAAACATATGACCAACGGAAATCATATGTGGATGGACTTGCGCCCTCCATCCGGGTTAGCAGATTAACGAATCCTACAGTACGACGCCGTTTAAGCTCACGGTCAACTGATTGAAACTCGTTTTATGGATCACGATTAACCTCACATCGTTTTATGGATCACGATTAACCTCACATTCGTTTTATGGGTCACGAAAAACCAACCAATGCAAATGCTCCAACCCCATTGTGACATGAATGACTCGGTTTATAGTCGGAGTCGAATAGTCATTAAATTCGATTCTTTTAAGTGACCAACAAGTATACGCAGACATTCATCATATGATTCTAATAAAACAGTCAATATCTTAACACCGGTTTCGATATGCCTTAAGCTCCATTTCACATATCAACAATTCACAACATAAATATTCCCACATACCCATCATGCTTGTACAATTCCTTTTATCTTTGCCTACATCACTAGTGCCACTACATTACATTCACAAGCATTAATTGAGAGTGGAAGTAACTCACTCGGCCATGGGACACCAAACTTCTAATAATAGTAATCGGGAGGTGAGAGTCGTCCTGCTCGGAATCACCTACCAAACAAGAATAATCCCTATGAGATTCTCATTATGTAATATCAAAAACATACTTCTAGACTAGTTGAATTCGGATTTCTCGCTATATTTGGAAGTTCCGACTTAAAACGGCCATAACTTGGTCATTTTAACTCGGAATTTCGCAAACTTTATATCGATCTTCATCTACTTCGAAAGATCTATCTAATTCAAGTATTAAATCCAAGTTTTGAAAATAATAGGGTCACGGAACAGTGGGATCAGTTCTGTCCCGCAATTGATCCAATTTTGAAAATGTGCTTTGCTCTTGATAAGAAATGTTCCTAGTTAGTGACTCATGCATGAATGATTTAGGAATGAACTACTAATGTGTATGCTATGTAATGAACTCAATATGTGCATGGTTATGATGATTTTTGTAGTAACAATCTCTTAGGAACTCCTATGTGTTGAGGAAAGTTTTAAAGGCAAATTCTAAGAAGTTATTTCCCACATTACACTCCTTAGGGTTTCTTTGGTTTTTAATCTTGTAATCTACTTATTATTTAACTAAAAATAGGTTCTCAAAGTCTATAATAGTCATGGCCTCCATTCATGCACAAAAATTCACATTTTTTATTTGGTAATCATGTTTTCAAATAAGCTAATTGTAAAAATCCGAATTTTCCAAATTTTCTTCTCTTACATTTTTCTTAAGGGAAATCTAGTCTAATGCATTAGAAATTGGGACTTCAATGTATACATTATCTAAGGACTTCATTTATCTTATAAAACATTCATTTTAGGCTTAAATACTAAGTGTTTATTTAGGCATTACACAAAGTTACGAATTTGACTACACAATTAAAGTCAACACTTTCCACTCCAACTTTACCTCTTGTTTTTCTTATTTTTATTATGCTAACTCATCTAAACTCATGAAAATAGTTCTTCAACATGTCTATTACACATACCTTTCATTTTTCTTATGAAATACAAGTTTAAAATTGATTTTGGAGGTCTTTAGGGTAGGGTTTCCATTTCATCCGAATTTTCAACTTTCCATATCTAACAAAGTCCTTCCTTTTTCAATGTTCTTGCCATCTATATGTGGAGATATACGATCTAGCATCTCTATACATGAACAAGACCTCATTTTTATGATCAATAAAGCACATAAACAAAAATGAACCTATGATCATGCATGTACATAAAGTGGTGGATGTCTAAACCTTAGATCTACTACATATGATGTATATAACATGAATCTCATGGCATGAACATCAATATAAATACAAGGTCATTACTTTATATGCATGAACAACATGAAATCTTAACAAAATGCATTTAAACACTAGATCCATGTCTTGTGATGGCTTGACATCCTTGTTCATGCATTTCCATGTCCCTAGCATGAGCATCATAGGTTTGATGAGGAAATACACAGGTATACCTTTGCCATTACAAGAATAGGAAGAACAAGGCTCACATACACATACCAATGGAGGATCTAAGGTAGAAAGGGAGCTTGAAGTTGAAAGTGCAAGAGGGAGAGGGAGGGATGCTCGGCACAAATGGGAAGGAAAGGAAGAGAGGTTTTCTCTTTTTCAATTTTGAATGAGAAGAAATGAAGAGAGAGAGAGAAAATAAGTATATATATCAAGTGATTTAGGGTTTAGTTAGTAAAAATATAGCAAAATAAATTCAATGAGAGGGAAACAAAGGGGGGGGGGGGGGGGGGGGGGGGGGGGGGGGGGGGCGCCGGCCAACATGTAAGGGGTGTGTGTGTGTGTTTAAAATTTGATTTTTTTTTTGTAATTTAGTAAATGAAATGTAATAAATGTAATAATTGTTGAAGAGACAAATTTCTTCGAAAAGAAAATTGAAATGAGTAGTTGTAAGGATGTAAGAATAGGGTATGGGTAGTGTGTAGTGTAGGTTGTACTTGTGAATAGTAGACAAGACATCTACTTTACCGGTTGTTCCGAAAACACGGGAAAAGCTATAACTGTAATCTTTATAGCTCGGAAAATTATGAAATTGATATTTTTGGAATCCTTATTAAAATTACGGTTCTAATGAATATTCCGGAATATTTTTCTGAATCCGTGGGCCCGGGGCACGCTTTTCCGTAGTTGGGCTCGGGAAGGCCCGGAATTGAAAAATTCCCGAATTTAAAACTTTCAAAGGTTTGAAATGTACTTTGGAACAACAATTCAAATTCATTCACTCCAAAATATTTATTTTACTATGAAACCGATGGAAGCCGGATTTAGGGTTCCTAGGCTCCATTCACTAAACTCAATCTGATCGGATTAGGGTTTCGTCTCCAACTCCTGGGGTTTTCTAGCTATTGAGAATTCCGGGTTTTACACATCTATTTCATATACCTTCCATTTTTATGAAAAATATGAGTTTTAAAGTTGGTTTTGGTAGTTTAAAATAGGGTTTCAAAATCATCCGAATTTTCAACTAGCATTTCTAACAAAATAATTTCTTTTTCAAGTTTCTTGTCTTCTATACATGTAGATCTACCATCTATCCTATCTATTCATAAGCAAGGCTTCATTTTTATGATCATCATGCATGAAAATAAAAAATAAACATATGGACATAAATATAGATGAAGATATAAATATCTAACACTAGATTACCATATATAGTGCATGAATCATGAGTCTCATGGCATGAACCTAACTTTCCAAGCAAGATCCTACTTTACATGCATGAACATAACATTATCTCAACAAAAACTCTCTTAAACACTAGATCCACTTCTTGTGATGGCTTGAGATTTTGTATTAGTGTTTCATATCCCTTGCACATGCTCATTGGATTAAAGGTGGAAAACACCAAGAATGGTCTTGCCATTACAAGATTTGGGACTACAAAGCTTGGAATCATCATCTAATGGATGTTTTTAAAGAGAAAGAAGATGAAACAAGTTGTGGAGGAGTGCATGTGTGTGTGTGTGTTACCGCAATGTAGGGAGGAGAGGGAGAGAGTTAAACTTTGTAAAAATATTAGAAGAGTGAAAAATGAGAGGAGAGAGAAACATAAGCTTTTATAATAGGTGATTAGGGTTTTGATTGAATAAATAAGTAAATAAAACAAAAAATGAGGGGGAAATGGGGGGAGGGGCGTGGCCAAGGGGGTAGGAGGAGAGAGGGGATTTGAAATTTGATAAAAATTGGATTTTGTGTAAATAAATGTAGTAATTGTATTAATTATTTAGGAAACAAAATTTCTTGGAAAAGAAAATTGTTATGAGTAGTTGTAAGGATGTAAGAATAGGGTATGGTTAGTAGTGTGTAGTGTAGGTTGTCTTGTGAATAGTAGACAAGAATCTACTTTACCGGTTGTAACGAAAAACGGGGAAAAAGGCTATAATTGTAACTTTTATAGCCGGAAAAATATAAAATTATCTTTTTGGAATCCTTATAAAATTATGGTTGAAATGAATATTCGAAACATTTTCTGAGTTCGTGATCCTGGGCACCTTTTTCCGTAATTGAGCTCGAGAAGGCCCGGAATTGAAAATTCCCGAATTCAAAACTTTCCAAGGTTTAAAATATACTCTAAAAAAAATAATTTCATATTCATTTACTCTATAAACTTCTTTTGTTATGAAACGAAGGAAAGCCGGATATAGGGTATCTAAGCTCCTCTCATTAAGCTTGAACCAGACCGATATAGGGTTTCGCTCTCCGGTTTCCGAAGCTTATCCAATCACAGGAGAACTAGGGTATACATTATAAGAATAATAATAAAATTGGGTAATGAATAATAGTGAATGTATTGGAAGACTCATAATTACGGTAGTAATGAAATACAATTAAATTTGCAAAAATCAGGTAATTCTAGCTATTTGAAATTTGTAAAACTAATAATTTCGAGATCCTTATAGAAATATGAGTTAATGGCATTAATAACATTTTTAATATTTCGAATCCCAGGGACGCTTTTCGTAGTCGGTACCTGATCAGATTGGATAGGTCGAAAACTCGTTGAGCTATCCTTTGAGCATCTAGGCCTAAAGTGAACCAATTACACCTTTTCCCCTTATTCGACTCTTGGTTTAGGACACGAATTGCCGGATCTAGACTACGGGAGTTTCTTAGGAGTTTCAGAGACTTAGGTTTCTGGTGACTTTTCGGTCTAACCTTTGCCAATTTAGAAACTGATATTTTTATACCTATTGACATATCTTATTGGTGAGATTTATTTTAAGGTCGATTTCAACGTTCTCGGAATTCTTTGCATTGAGTTTTATTCCCGAAGGTTAATCACTATTTACGCCTTAACAATTTGTTTTAGGGCTCTATTTACCCGAAATTATAAGTTGGAGTTAAATATAAAATTGTCATACGTAGAGGTTTTAGAATGGAAGTCTATTAGGTTGCTATTTTATTTTTGGGGTTTCTTATTTTTCTCACGATTCGAAAATTTCCCGGATTCGTTTGGAGTTTGGGACGTATTGAAGTTCAGTTTTAATCTGGAGTGACTTTTAGGGTTTTATTTTCAAGGTTCATCTTTAGAACTATTTACTGAAATTTTCCAGGGCTTACAGGTACTCCCCAAACACCCACGGCCATACTGCCAATAAACCTATATCTACTGGAATCATCTTCAAGTGTAACTCCACTAGGGACAACGACACACAAGGATCATTAGGGTGCCTCACCAATATCATTGTCTGCCCAGGTCTTTACTAGTCAAAGCCAATGACATCCAGACAAACAAATTAAACCAAATAGAATTAAGTTTATCTATATATCTGTTTTACAGGCAACAATCAAAAAACTAAACCTGCAAGCAAAAACAGCAAACAAGGAAAGGACCTACCTTTTCCAATTCTAGGAAAATCTCTCAAAATCCTCAAATTTTGAAAACAACAAGAAAATCTCCAAATCTCTGAATATAACATAGAATAAGAGCAATATATAAATCATCACATCAAAATCCTAATTAGCCAATTCTCTAAAATTATCCAAAACCCTAACCTCTCAAGATACCACAACTGTAGAATCTTTGATCAATTCCCAGAAATCCTAAACTCTGCAAAACCCTAATTGCGTGAATCCAGAAAGAATAGAAAATCACAATGAATCATTTCTTCATTAAACTTATGGATTAACAGAATAAAACTTGCTTAGATTTCTTCAGAATCTAAACTCAGATTTCTCCAACCAAAAATCATATCAAAACCCCAAAATCACAACTTCCCCAAAACCCTAGATTGAAAAATCTATAAGAAACAGGCATGATTCATAATATATATATTTTTATATCAAATTCGATCGTTTATACCAGAATGATAACTGCCGACGTATGAAGTGAAACAATAATTTTCATTTATTGCTTTGTACGAAATTTTTCCTATAAATAGGGGTTCTACCCCTCCAACATGAATCAACAAGCAGAAGCAAAATAGTACATTATATAGAATTAGTCTAGCAATTTCATAGAGATTTATGAGAGAAATTTGTGAGCTTTCAGAATTATAATTGAAGATTATGATACTTGAATTGGTGATATCTATTCTCTTTCTTATGCAATTCATTTATCTGAATCATTTGTTCATCATGTTATCAATTACATATTCTTATTTGATTTTGAATCATCATCATGAGTAGCTAAACGTTCTCTTTGTGGCAAGTGACGAAGTCCTAATTTGCTAAAAATGATCATTGAATTTATATTATGGATTGTTAGAATTATGGAATATTTGTATTGAATCCTAATTATCTATTTTATTTCTGATTGAAATTGAATTGATAAGAATTCTGATGATTTGGAAAAAGAATTAGGATTCATCGGAATTTGAATTGAAATTAAAACAACATTTGTGGAAACAATCAAGTTTGATTTTAATTTAGAAATTGTTTCATGTACTTCATGCAGTATTTTATTTTAATTTCTCACTAAGGAATTAAGAGAAGTTAATTTAGGATATTAGATAATCATAGAATTGGAAGATTTATGATTATAATTAGATTCCATTGATAATTTGTCTAGAAAGCTAATAGATTATGTTATGGTTCACTAAAACTTTGTTTTGGTCTTTACAATTTCTTACAAATATCCACAATCTAATTGTTCATATAATATAATTCAATATGATTAATAAAGATTAGGATGGATTTTTCCTTCCACATTCATCTTATATAAACTTCTCACATTCTCATTTGCATTCATAATAGATAAAATTAATTAGTTATAATTAACTGATACTTTTTGATTGCCTAAATATTAGTATAAACTAATACCAATCTAGTAGTTAATTTAGTCTCTGTGGAAACGATACTCTACTAATTCTATATTTTGATCAAGACCAGTATACTTGCTGGTAGCATCTGAAATTTTATATACACATCTCGTTCAGATCACGTAGGGTGTACGCTGGCAAGATCTACACGTACGCCGCCGGTGTAGGGCCGGCGTATGACCAAATTTCTATAAATACGAGACGCGAAAACATTTTCAATAGATTTTCTTTTATCATTTTCTTCTTGCATCAAAAAGGGTTTTGGAGTGTTCTTAGAGATTTAGGCTTGGAGAATCATCTGGAGGGTATTTTTATCCAAAGTAAGTGATTTTAATCTTCTCTTATGGATTAAATATGAAATTGTATACGTTTTCTTAGGGTTTGGGATGGATTTTGCATGAAGGTTCTTGAGAGGAAACCTAGCCGTGTGAGATCTGTGAATTGGTGAATGCAAGTCGGGTTTTAACGATTCAAATAGTAAGTTTATCTCCTCTGTGATGGATTCAAATAAAATATGGGTTAAAGAATCCTCATACGTTCTTATTGTTGTGCTTTAGGGTTTTGGGTGAAATAATTAGTGTTTGCGAAGTTTGATCAGATAGACGGTACAGATAACGGAGATTTTTTTCAGGTTAAGGTTTTTGGAGAATTCATGTTTGTTAGGGTATTTTGATAATGTAATCATATTGTGAGATATATATTTATTATATATTATATGTTGTAACAGGACATTTGGAGTTTGTGGAATTGTTGTTGGTGTGGTTATAGGAGTTTTGTGGAGTTCGGGTTGTATTTGTTGTTGTTGGTATCAGATTCTGAGGATTGATTTATATTCCTGAAATTTAGAAGGTACGACCAATCCTTACTTGCTGTTTTTGCCTGTAAGTTTAGTATTGATTGAATGCTTGTAGGAACAGAATTTCTTAATAAACTTAATCGTTATTCGGGTTAATGTTGTATGATTGATTGTGCTTAGCTTTGATGTAAAGACCTGGCAGACAGTAATACTAGTGAGGCACCTTAATGATCTTGGTGTGAGATTGTCCTTAGTGGACTCGTGCCTTGATATGATTCCGGTTAGAATTAGGTGTTCTGGATTTGGGTGTTTGGGGAGTACCCACTCTGTCACGCCCCATAGGGTACCTAAACGTAACAGTCCGCCACATGCCATATAAGATTCCCGAATTACCACCTTAGTCTTTCGAGAGTCTCATATAGATGTAAGGCGTACCTTTACACAATAGAGTACAAGTCCGAATGGAGATAAAAGCTTAATTTGGCATGCATAGGCAATAGGATATAATTCATGAAACATAAATAAATATTACAAATTCTAAGGGCATTCCCCCGCAAAAGAATATTTAACGGTCCATTATAGTCATCCAAGTCTTAGAAGTTTTCTATGGAAGTCTAATATAGAAATTACAACTTATAGGGAAAACTCCTGCTTCGGTACTGTTCAGTCGGGTCTCGTCGTTAAGCATAAATGTGTAAGCTGCAAAAGGAATGGACTGTAGGGACGTAAGCTAACTAGCTTAGTGAGTGTAATCTCCCACAGAACATTATTCACAACAATTCAATCAAGTTATTAATCAAGCAAGTGTATGCATCAAACACATGAGTTCAACATACATATGACCAACCGGAAATCATATGTGGATGGAATTGCGTCCATCCCGGGTTAGCAGATTAACGACTACTGCGGTACTAACAATATCCCGTTTATGGATCAGGCTAACCAACGATATTCGATGTCGTTTTATGGTTCACGACTAACCTACGATTATTCGATGTCGTTTTTTATTTATTCTGATTCGTTTATGGTTCACGACTAACCTACAAATGCTCATGCTCCATCCCTTGTGATATGCACGTGTCCATTTTCATTAGTCCAAGTAGTTGATTAAGCAATTTACTTAGGCGATCAATCAATTTATCAGACAATCCATCATAGCTAACTATACAATCAAAGTTTATCACCCGGTTTCGATATCTTTATTTGTGTTCTCACATCATCTCAATCATTATAAATTTCCCATTAATCCCCATCATTCATATTCCATTCAATTGACCTACATTCTAGTGCACTACTTTACAAGCACATACAATAAATGAATTGGGAAGAAAAACTCACCGCCATTGGTACTCCGTTCTTCTAGTAATAATAGTCCGGAGGCAAATAGTCACCATCCATGGGTTCACCTATTCATATAAGAAATACCCTAATAAGTATTCTACCAACTTAGGACACTAAAACTCTAAAAAAACTTAATAAAACCGAAATCGCGTCATTTTCGAAGTTCCGTTTTAAATATACCATAACTTGGTCGTTTTAAGTCGAAATTTCGCAAATTTTATACCGATTTCTATTACTTCGGAAGAGCTTTCTAAATATGAAGTTTAAATCAAGTTTTGAAAATATCTAAGCCTCAGAATTGAAGGATCAGATCTGTACAGCGGGTTTACAATTCCAAAAATGCGGTTTTTGATGAATGCATTTGAGATTCCTAAGTATAAAATGATACTAAATGCAATGGTAATGATTTTCCCTATCATGAATGTCATGATGTGAACTTAATGAGTCTATGTTCTCATAACTTTTTAGATTAAAAGAATTTTTAAATAAACTTTCTTAGAAACCACTTTATACCAATGTTTAGTAAGTGAATTTCCTATACTTGATACTCCTATATTACAAGGATTTTCTTTATAAAACTCTATTTTGTTTAAAGAAATTTTGACCCTTATATTAGTTATATGCTAAGGCCTTTATTTCTTTAATAAAATCCACATTTATAAACTTTTAAGTGGGTCTTTTACTATGGGGTTTCCAAAAATCCGAATTTACAAAAGTTCATTTTCAAGTTGATTCCTTTAGGAAAAATATATTTTGTACTTAAAACTTTAAGTATTTATTATACCTATACCCTAAGGACTTCATTTGTTTAAGAAAATATCACTTTTGAAGTTGGAAAAATAGTGTTTTCTAACCCTACATCCATTATTACGAATTTTTGTCTGCATGATTTTTAGCTCAAAACTTCTATGGACTTCATTTCTTGTTTCCACCATTTTCTTTAGTAAAAACTCATTTAGACTCATAAGAAATTCTACTAAACATTATCTATTACCCATAGGCTTCATTTCTCTTATAAAATATATGTTTGGAAGTTGTTAAAAGTGTTTTTGACCTAGGTTTTCAAAGTCATCCGAATTTTCATAAATCTTTTTCTTGTAAAGTACTTTTCTTTTTGACTTCATGGACTCATCTATCTATAGATCTATATACTAGGAAAGTCATTTACTAAAGAAAAAAGTATTTAAGACTATTTATGCACATAGAAACAAAATAATAATGAAACTTTAAATGCCTACATGATCATGAGTGATGAAGTGATGGATCTACTTTATCAAATGCTTAAATGAGTTTTGAAAACATAAAAACTATATTTTTATAAAAGATCTTTGTTTAAAAACACTTCTTGTTGGAGGAACATCAAGCTTTTGGTATGAAAGCTTCTTTAAAAGTTAGATCTACTTTGTAATGGTTCGGGATTTTTGTTTTGATATCTCATTGTCCCTACTAAAAGATCATGGGGACATGGAGTTGAAATATCCAAAAATCACTTAGCCATAACAAAGTTTTATGAGTGGGAATAAGTGGAACTTTACTTACTTGAAGTAGAAAGGAGATGTAAAGAGTAAATGGAAGTTGTGTGTGTGTGTGTGGGGGCTCCAAAACTTTCGGCCAAGAGAGAAAATGGGGGAGAAAAGAGAGCTTTTGCACTTTGAAAATTTTGGAAAGTGAAAGAATGAGGAGAGAGAGAGGAAAGATAGCTTATATAAGAGTTGGAATTAGGTTAAATGAGTAAGAAAAATATCAAATGGAGCATGGATGGGGGGAGCTCAAATGGCGCCGGTTTGAAGCTTGAAAAGGGAGGGGGGGAAACTTGCTTTGTCCATCTTGATTTGGCCTTGATTTGATTTATATCACTTGTCATATATTAAAGTGAAGTTGAAGAGACAAAAGTTATGGAAGAATGGAAGGGATTTGATTGATGGTAAGGGTTAGACTTGTAGGGTGGCTAATAGGTAGGCTAGGTAGTACTTTATGAATAGTAATGAATAGTTGACAAGACAATTTAATTTCTGGTAGTAATGAAATACGAACAAAAAGGCTATAACTGTATTTTTCATAAATCGGAAAATTATGAAAAATATATTTTTTAAATCCTTATTTTATTTCGGTTCAAATGAGTACTCATAAGTATATTTTTGAAATTCTAGTTCCAGGGCACGTTTTTCTATAATGGGTCTCGGGATGACCCGGAATTGAAATTTTCCAAAAATCTGATATTTTCTTGGTTTGAAATATAATTAGGAACTATATCCAATTTTAAATTTTCTTATAAAAGTTTCTTAATTGGAAACCGAGGAAAAGCCGGAATTAGGGTTCCTAGTTCTCACTCTAGACTTGAGCTATTCCGGTTTAGGGTTTTGGTTTCCGATTCTAGGGTTTTCTTGGCTACCTAAAAAACCGGGGTTTACAACCTACCCACCTTAAAAAGAGTTTTGTCCTCAAAACTGAACAGACGTACCTTGATTCTCAAACAACTCGGGGTATTTCCTTCGGATTTCCTCTTCAACTTCCCAAGTTCCTTCCTCAGAAGTGTGGTTTCTCCACAATACCTTAACATATCGGATCTCTTTATTCCGAAGCTTCTGAGTCTTCTTATCCAAGATTTTTACTGGGTGCTCTTCGTAGGTGAGATTTTCCTTTAACTGAATGGGTTCCAACTCCACTATCCAGTCAGGGTCAGGTACATACTTCCTTAATACTGATACGTGGAACACATTATGAACTCCTGACAAACCTGGCGGCAGGGCTAGCCGATAGGCCAAATCTCCCACTCTTTCCAAGATCTCAAAAGGTCCAATATACCTTGGGCTTAACTTCCTTTGAATTCCAATATGCAAGCCCTTAACATGTCCTCCAAGGTCTGAATGGTTCGCTCAGACTGCCCATCTGTCTGAGGGTGGTAGGCAGTGCTGAAATGCAACTTGGTGCCTAGGCTCTTTTGTAGGCTCATCCAGAACTTTGAAACAAACCTTGGATCCCGATCTGAAATGATTCCCGCTGGAATACCATGGAGTCGCACAATTTCCCGGATGTATATCCTAGCCAATTTGTCCAATGAATAGGTCATATTAATTGGTAGGAAGTGTGCTGACTTCGTCAAACGGTCCACTATTACCCAGACTGCATCACATCCAGTGGATGTCCTCGGGAATCCACACACAAAGTCCATTGAAATTTGATCCCACTTCCATTCGGGGATAGGTAGTGGCTTTAGTAATCCTCCTAGCCGTTGATGTTCCACTTTGACTTGCTGACACACGGCGCACCTCATAACATAATCCGCCACATCCCTCTTCAATCCATTCCACCAATAGTGGCTTTTTATGTCCTTATACATTTTTGTACCTCCCGGATGCACAGTGTAATCGGAGTTGTGAGCTTCGCTCATGATCTCTTTTCTCAATTCTTCATCTTCCGGTACACATAATCTTCCTTTCATTCTAACCACCTCTTCATCATCCAGGGTAAAGTCACTATACTTCCCTTTGAGCACTTCTTCTTTGATCTTCTTTATCGCCTCATCATATCTTTGGGCTTCTTTAATCCTGTCGATCAAGGTGGGTTCCATAACCAAATTTGCTATCTCCACTTCGACATCTTGCCCTACGAATTCAATTCTTAACCTTTCGAATTCCTTTATCAGCTCTTTTTGCTCTGTGATTAGGCCTGCCACTTCTCCATAATTCTTTCTGATCAAGGCGTCAACTACAGCATTTACCTTTCTCGGGCAGTAATTTATTCCCAAGTCATAGTCCTTTATGAGTTCCAACCACCGTCTCTGCCTCATATTTAACTCCTTTTGTGTGAACAAGTATTTGAGACTCTTATGATCTGTATACACTTCACACCTTTGCCCATACAAATAATGTCTCCATAACTTCAAGGCATAAACCACCGCAGCCAACTCCAATCATGTGTTGGATAGTTCTGTTCATGAGGCCTTAATTGCCTGGAGGCATAGGCAATGACTTTTCCTTCTTGCATCAGTACACATCCGAGGCCATTCCTAGATGCGTCACCATGCACTGTGTAAGGCTTTTCGGGATCGGGCAATACCAATATTGGAGCTGATACTAAGCGCCGTTTCAACTCTTGGAAACTTTGCTCCCTCTTATTTGTCCATTCAAATTTCTCATTCTTTTGCGTCAGTTGAGTCAGAGGTTTGGCAATCTTAGAGAAATCCTTCACAAACTTGTAGTAATAACCAGCTAAACCTAAGAAGCTTCTCACTTCGGTTACCGTTTCGGGTTGTTTCCAATCCACTACTGCTTTGATTTTTTCGGGGTCAACCGATATTCCATCTCCCGTCACTACATGTCCAAGGAAAGATATCCTATCCAACCAAAAATCGCACTTAGATAGCTTGGCGTACAATTTATTTTCTCTTAAGGTTTGTAACGCCATCCTTAGGTGCTCCTCATGTTGTTCTCTGGTTTTGGAATAGATCAAAATATCATCTATGAACACGATTACACACTTATCCAAGAGTGGTTTGTAAATTCGGTTCATAAGGTCCATGAATGCAGCAGGTGCATTGGTTAACCCAAATGGCATTACCAAGAATTCAAAATGCCTGTACCGTGTATGAAAGGCTGTCTTAGACACATCTTCCGGCTTGATTCTCAATTGGTGGTATCCCGAGCGCAAATCAATGCGCGGGAACACACTTGCCCCTTGAAGCTGGTCAAAGAGGTCGTCGATTCTTGGAAGGGGATATCGATTTTTGATGGTGACTTTATTCAAATCCCGGTAATCGATACATAATCTCATAGACCCGTCCTTCTTCTTCACAAACAACATCGGTGCGCCCCATGGCGACACGCTGGGTCTTATGAATCCTTGATCCAAAAGCTCCTGTAATTGAGTTTTTAATTCCTTCAATTCCACCGGAGCCATCCGGTATGGTGCCTTTGATATCGGCTCTGTACCCGGAGCTAGAGTGATTTCAAAATCAATCTCTCTTTTGGTGGTAAACCGGGTAAGACTTCAGGAAATACATCCTCAAACTCGTTCACCACGGGTATGTCACTCTTTTTTCCTCTTCCTCTCTAATCCAGGCATCTTCTATTGGCACAATTTCCTCGTCTTCCATCATTAGCTCGAAGGAGCTTAACCTGTAATCTCTTCGCACCGTGATCTCTCCAAGGAAGTCTACTCTCTCCTTCCTGTGGTCGTCAAAACTTATCATCTTTCTTTGACAGTCCACAATGGCTCTAACCTTACTTAGCCAATTCATCCCAAGAATAACTTCATATTTACTCATCTCCAAGACTGATCGCTTGCTGAGATGTGACCCTGGATGTCTAGCAAACAATCCTTTATTATCTCTCGAGTCGACACAACACTACCCGTGGGTGTCTTAATCCTTAAGGTCGTGGTTGTCATGGCTATGGGTAAACCAAGCCGCTTAGCCAAGCTGGTAGTGATTGTAGACACCCAATTTTTGCCCAATTAATTAAGGCTTAAATTTAATTAAACTCATTTTTCCAAAAGCCTTAAGTATTGATGAAATTGGCTAAGAGATCAAGGCACAGGCCAAATGGCCTGTTGGTTAAATACATTGACCCAAACACATACCCAAGCTCAAGGACACAGGTTCAAATCCTAGCAAAGGCAAATTTTTGCCTTTTTATTTTCTCATATTTTTTGCCTTCTCAAAGTGACTTTTTGCCTTACTTTGCATCAGTTTTTAACTGACAAAACAACATTAATTGTTGAAATTGATGATGCAATTGCAAAGTAGTTATAGAATATGAAAGATTAGTGCACAATTCATGTGTAAAAACAACCCAAAAGTCACAAAATTCGTGCTAAAAAAATTGGGAAAAAATACAATTGGCAAAGCATTCAATTGCACATAAATGAGGAGTTACAAGAATTGAATGAAAATTGGATGATTTATCTACCTAAATTAAATGATTTGATGAAGGATATGAGAAATCAATCATCAATTCATCAGTTTCAAACAAATTAATCACGAATTTTCGAATTAAATTCGTGAAAAAATCAAGAGGCAAAATGGATTCATTTCTGAAACTGTACGAAACGTAAAATTGAGCTTGCAACCTATAAATAGGGGGTCCTAGGATCAAAAGGCAGAAGTCAATTTCAAGAAACACATACACAATAGGGTCAATTCGAAGTTTTCAAGTTTAGGGTTAAAATTCGAAGTTCTTGGATCAGATTTGATCCAAATTGAATGTTTCAAGAATGTTAGAAACTTGATTTAGATGATTTAGTGTGCTTAGATTTGCTCGAATTGCTCAAATTAATCTCTGCAAATTTTTTTAATTTTTTTTTATCCTCACCGCCGTACGACCACCACCGGAGCCGCCTCTTGCCGCCGTTCTGGGTGCACGCCACCACCACTAGAAGCTTCACCGTCGCACCAGAAGTCGGGCCGACAAACTCCCAGCCGCCGACAACTACCGGAGCCGCCGGAATCCACCCGAAAGCTTAATCGTCTTCCTCGCCCGATCGGGTTGGATCCGACCCGAAATCTGACCCGAAAATCCGAAGTCCAACCCGGCTGGTCATCGGTCAACGGTCGTCGATCAACGGTCAGCCCAGATCCTACGGTCCAGATTCAATCATCCAGATCAGACGGTCCAGATTTGATCAAGCGGATCAGCGGCCCAGATTCAATCAAGCAGATCAGACGGTCCAGATTTGATCAAGTAGATTAGCGGCCCTGATTCAATCAAGCAGATCAGATGGTCCAGATTTGATCAAGTAGATCAGCGGCTCAGATTCAATCAAGCAGATCGGACAGTCCAGATTTGATCAAGCAGATCAGACGGTCCAGATTTGATCAAGCAGATCAGACGGTCCAGATTTGATCAAGCAGATCAGACGACCCAGATTTCATCAAAATAGATCAGACGGCCCAGATTTAATCATCTCGATCAACGCCCCAGATTTGGTCAATTCCATCAGACGATCAGGATCAGTCAACGCGATCGATGCTCCAGATCTTGTCCGCTTCATCCAACGGTCCAGGTCAGTCCGCATTATTTTATTATTAGTTTATTATATAATTAATTTCAGAAAATAATAAAAAATAGTAAAAAATCATTAAAAATTCAGAAAAATCCAGAAAAAATCAAAATAATTATTTTTCATATAAATTTATTTTTTTTATATTTTTGATATTTTTGAATATTTTTAATGTGTATTTATACATAAATTGCTTTTGAAAATGCATATTTAATGCATGAAAAATAATTTTAATATATTATAAAATGTTTTGAATATGTTGTGAATTTATGTAATGATTATTAAAAAAAAATAAATAAATAAAAAATAAAAAAAAAATAAATAAAAATAACAAAATTGAATTTTCTAAAACCAAAATAAAAAAAAAATGATTTTTGGACTTAGAAAAAATATGTTTTCATGAAATGAAAATCAATTGATTAGATCATAGGACCATCAAAAATGATTTTCAAAAATATAAAATTTAATGAACTTAAATTGAGAATAGTTCAAAATTAAAATTGATCAACAAATTAAGTTCTTTTTTAAAAGAACTACGTTTTGTCTTATCTCGATTAGCGAATACGTAGGCACCTACGGGGCGACAATAAAAAATGAAAAATATTTTTTGGTTATTTTTATGAAATTTTTTTAGCAATAAAAATTATAAAAATATAAAAAGAAAACAAAAAAATGTGACTTGTAAATGTTGTTATGTAATATATTATTTGAGTTTTTGAGCATGAAAAGGATAAATTATAAATTTGAAATTCCAAAAGTGGTAACCATTTGGTTTTAATAGATTAGCCCTGAATCCATGATATCTGGTTTAAAAGTTTTTTTATTTTTAAATCAAATTTTCGCAGACTAGTAGCTAAGTTAAGATCAACTGACTCATTGATCCTAGCTTTTATTTTTTCCCGATTTATATCAGGTGGCGACTCTAAAAAGTTTTCAAAAATTAAAATTTCTCTTAACCCCTAGTCGAGGATTCATATTAAATGGGTTCGGGTTTAATGTGAATCGGGTTAGGAGAAATGAACCAGATAGTGAAAAAAAAATCCAGGCTCGACAGCTTGGCGAGTCCACTGGGGAAGCCTAAATTTTTAAAAAAAGAGAGGGCTAGCCACTTAGGAATTTTAAATTTTAAATTTATCCTTGCTCAATTTTTGTGAATATATGATTCTTTGTATATTATATTGAATAATTGTTCTGTAAATATATACTAACCTTGCAGGTATAAAAAAAAAGAAGGCAAAAAGCTTGTTTGTTTATTTATTTAAGTATTTGCATTTGCATTTGCATTTGCATTAGCATGATTATGTACTAGATACGGTCGTACCAGGGACATCTTAAGAGCCTAAGCGAGGAGGATGAAGTAAGGTCCGGGGGCTGTGGCTTTCCACCCTCTAGATCAAGAAATGTCCTCCCACTCCGGTTTAGTACCACTAAACCGGGGGACCTATAGAACCCTACCAAATCATGCATTTCAACATGGGATTTTGACCAAACTTTTCAAAAAAAATGGAGTTGTATTTTCTTCCAAAAAATGTTTTTTCAAAAATAAAAAAATTTCAAAAAAAAAAGTCCACCAAATTTTTTTAAAAAAATGTGGAGTTGTTTCTTTCCTAAAAAAGGAAGTTTTCAAAAATCAAACATTTTTTAGTAAATAAAATTTTAGATTGAGATGGTTTTTAAACCTTTATTTTTTTAAAAAATTTAATACCACTTCAAGTAAAGTTTTTTTTTGTCATTATCCCCATTGGCATGGATAGTGACTAATTTCTTTTTTCTCAAATGGAGTCTTAATTAATTTTGTTATTTTTCAAAAAAAAGAAGATTTTCAAAAAAAATGATTTTTCATCAATTCCAACAAAACTTTTTCACCAAAACTTTCAGGGTCCTTATCTCCATTTATATGGATATCGACCAAAATTTTTTTTTAAAAAAATGGAGTTTTTTTTTTGCTTTAAAAAAAAAGGTTTTCAAAAAAATAATTTTTCATCAACTCCAGCAAATTTTTTCATCAAATTTTCAAGGTCGTTATCCCCAATTGCATCTGTATGCTTGCATCTTTGCATTTTTTTAAGAAAAAAATAAAATAAAATAAAAAATGTGTACAATAGACTTGTAAATACTCATAGAGTAAATTTTGTCCACCTATAGTTATAGGTCCTCTCCAATCAAAATTACCTTTGTCATATGTATTCCTCTCCCTTGTCTTCAGGATAATCATCCC
This sequence comes from Combretum micranthum, assembly GCA_024138025.1. Classification (NCBI taxonomy): domain Eukaryota; kingdom Viridiplantae; phylum Streptophyta; class Magnoliopsida; order Myrtales; family Combretaceae; genus Combretum; species Combretum micranthum. The sequence goes on along the minus strand of JAMXBD010003368.1, from coordinate 76,545 downwards.
TGTAAAAATCAACCCCCATTTGAATTTCCTTCTAAAAGAAAAAGCGGGGTCTTTTTTGTTCCACTATTTTTGTAAAATAATTTTTGCCTTAAAGAAAAAAGAAAAAAATGAATTATTTTTGTAAATATCCTTTTTCCACTTTAGGATAAATAATCATTTTCAAACATTCTTTTTTGTAAATATCCATCAACAACTTTCTTTCTTTTTTTGAAGATTTTTTAAAATAAAAAGTGAGAACAAAAATTTGTTGTCTAAAAAAAAAAAAAAAAAGGGAATAAAAGTTTTTCAAACTTGTTCTCAACAATTTTTTAAGGAAAAAAAATGAAAATTGTTTTCCAACAAATGAGAAAGAGAATAAAGGTTATTTTCAAAAAATAAAAAAAAATAAAAAATTAGAAAAGAAGGAAAATTGCTAACAGAAAAAGAATGTTTCAAAATTGTTACCCCAATGATCATTCATTTTAAGCTAAAGGCAAATGAAATCAAAACTAGGGGGCAACCAGAAAGACTTGATTCATTGCCAATTAGGGACATTTGTTAAGTTTAATCTCAAGAGATAAACCCAAGATAAAAGGGGGCATTTAGTTATATATCCTGAGGCAATAAAAAAAAAATTGGATGATTGAAAACCCAAAAATTCTTATTAAATAATTGCCAAGGATGAAAAGAGGCAAACTTAATCCCAAACACTTACCCTACACACTAAGAGTGGAGTGAATTGTGAGAAATAAAATGGACTCATTCCTTAAAGGAGGTCTAGTTTGAATTTGATACATAGGTCAAAGTGACATTAGGCATTCATTTCAAAGTCCTAAACACATTATCCTTTGTTAACCCATTTGAGCCTATTAAGGAAGAATTTTTTAAAATTAAGCCCTGTCAAGAACCACCCTACATTAGGGTACCCCACAATGGGGCAATTTGGAGGTCGGGGTCATTATCAAGGAGAAAAAGGATTAACTTATATGCACTTGCCCTAGTTGCATCAATTCAAGAGTAGTCAATTGACATAAATAAATCATTTCCTTTGAAAGGAAGAAGAGTTTCTATCCCAAACCATACACAATCCATATACTTTGAGCTATAAGCCATCCAATGGAAAAAATACAAATCACCTTGCAAAAGAAGAAGAAAAAAGGGATGCATGAATAAAGTGTCAAAAAAAAATGAAGAATAGCCAAGCAAGGTGATTAAACCAAGAAGTTAGAAGCATATGCTTAAAGCTCAAGGCCCATCAAAACACAAGGTCCAAAATTTATATCATGGACCCACCCACAATTCCACCCTGATGGAAGACAATCACACAAGGTGATCATACCTAAACACTGGGAGCACATGATCAAAGTTCAAGGCCCATCAAAACACAAGGTCCAAAATTTATATCATGGACCCACCCACAATTCCACCTTGATAGAAGACAATCACACAAGGTGATCATGCCCAAACACTGGGGGCACATGCTCAAAGTTCAAAGCCCATTAAAACACAAGGTCCAAAATCTATATTATGGGCCCATCCACAATTCTACCCTTTAGAGACTCTTTGGATCAAAGAGTTGATTTATTAATGCTCTTGAAACTAGGAATAAGTGCATATTCAAGTTTTCCTTAAGGGTTCTTGACTTGTAAACCCGGGATGTGTTGAAAAATTTTCAAAAAAAAAAAGAAAAAAAAAAGAAAGCCTTTATGAAATATCTCTTTTTTATTAAAGCCAACAACCAAAAGCCCACATTACAGTCCAAAAAAGACCTAATAGATTGACCAAAGTGTGTCACTTGCAAGCCGGACCATAATTTTTGGAATCCGAGTCAAATGTGTGAAAATAAGCCTAAGAGAGTGTAAGGAAGTCCTCTTTGATTAGGTAACTTAAAATAAGATAACCAACCTTGGTGTAAGAATCATCCCAGGGGCATGAAATCATTTGCCCCAATTTGAAAGAAGTCTGCCTCAGGGTTAGGAATTAATTGCCCCAAAGTTGGAAACAATGCCCCAATTTTCAAATTAATGTCCTAAAAGAAAAACTTTTCCCCCAGTGATTAAAATTTTTCAATAAAAGACCTTAGGTGGTTAATAGTGAAGCCTTAGGCTGAAAAAAAAAAAGAGTGATCAATGGGGCAAACCCTATTTATGATTATTTTTACCTGTTGGTAACTTTCAAAAAAAGTTGGAATTCAAAAAGAAAAAAAGGAAACTTTTTACCTTTAAAAGGTCCAAGAAAAGAAGGAATTTCTTCCAAAAAAATAAAAAATAAAAAAAGTTTTTTCCAAATATCTGAAAAGTAATAAAAAAGTCAAAAAAAAAAGAGAAAGAAAAACTTGAAGCCCATCCAAGTTTTCAAACCAAGTTTTCCAAAAAAAAGCGAAAGAAAAACTTAAAGCCCATCCAAGATTTCAAACCAAGTTTTCCAAAAAAAAGAAAAACTTGAAGCCCATCCAAGTTTTCAAACCAAGTTTTCCAAAAAAAAAAAAAGAAAAACTTAAAGCCCCTCCAAGTTTTCAAAGCAAGTTTTCAAAAAAAAAATGCTTGAAGCCCATCCAAGTCTCCCAAAAAAGAAAAAAGTCTGAAGCCTATTCGAGTTTTCCAAAAAAGAAAAACCAAATCCCTAAGTGGAAAAAAAAACCAGTTCCCCAAGTGGATCAGAAAAACCAAGTCCCTAAGTGGATCAGAAAAAACCAGTTCCCCAAGTGGATCAGAAAAAAACCAAGTCCCAAGTGGATCAGAAAAAACCAAGTCCCCAAGTGGATTGAAAAATTCACAAATACCCCTCAGTCTAGACTCGACAGATGGTCTAGTACTGACCAAACACAAAATCCATCCTTTTGAGATGGTGATCAAACACGAAATCCATCCTTTAGAGATGGTGACCAAACACAAAATCCATCCTTTAGAGATGGTGACCAAATACAAAATCCATCCTTTTGAGATAGTGACCGAACACAAAATCCATCCTTTCTAGATGGTAACCAAGACAAAATTCAGAAACCCATCTACTAAAGATGGTGATCAAGACAGAATTCAGAAATCCATCCCCTAAAGATGGTGATCAAGACAGAATTCAGAAATTCATTCACTCAAGATAGTGATCAAGACAAAATTCAGAAATCTATCCAAGATGGTGATCAAGACAGAAGTCAGAAATCCATCCATTCCAGATCATGACCAAGACCAAATGACCAAACCAAAGCCCATAGGTCCGGTAAATGACCAAACCAAAGCCCGTAAGTCCGGCAAATGACCAAATTAAAGCCCATAGGTCCGACAGTTGACCTAGTAAATATCTAAAATCTAGACCCGACAGATGGTCTATCAGTTTTCTAAGTCTAGGTCCGACAGTTGACCTAGCAAATCTCAAAATCTAGACCCGACGATGGTCTATCAGTTTTCTAAGTCTAGGTCCGACAGTTGACCTAGCAAATTTCTAAAATCTAGACCCGACAGATGGTCTATCAGTTTTCTAAGTCTAGGTCCGACAGTTGACCTAGCAAATCTCAAAATCTAGACCCGACAGATGGTCTATCAGTTTTCTAAGTCTAGGTCCGACAGTTGACCTAGCAAATTTCTAAAATCTAGACCCGACAGATGGTCTATCAGTTTTCTAAGTCTAGGTCCGACAGTTGACCTAGCAAATCTCAAAATCTAGACCGACAGATGGTCTATCAATTTTCTAAGTCTAGGTCCGACAGTTGACCTAGCAAATCTCAAAATCTAGACCGACAGATGGTCTATCAGTTTTCTAAGTCTAGGTCCGACAGTTGACCTAGCAAATCTCAAAATCTAGACCTGACAGATGGTCTATCAGTTTTCTGAGTCTAGGTCCGACAGTTGACCTAGCAGTATTCTAAAATCTAGACCCGACAGATGGTCTATCAGTTTTCTAAGTCTAGGTCCGACAGTTGACCTAGTAAATCTCAAAATCTAGACCCGACAGATGGTCTATCAGTTTTCTAAGTCTAGGTCGGACAGTTGTCCTAGCAAATCTAGGCCCGTCAGATGGCCTATCATTTTTCAAAATATAGACCCGACAGATGGTCTATCAATTTTCTAAGTCTAGGTCCGACAGTTGACCTAGCAAATCTCAAAGTCTAAACTCGACAGATAGTTTAGCACAAGATAAAAATCTCCTTGTTGAAAATAAAATTTGGAAGGAGAAGCTAAGCAAAAATTGGTTATCTTTTTGTCTTTGTGGCAAAAGTTTTGTTCAAACTTTACCACAAAGAGGGGCAGCTGTAGACACCCAATTTTTGCCCAATTAATTAAGGCTTAAATTTAATTAAACTCATTTTTCCAAAAGCCTTAAGTATTGATGAAATTGGCTAAGTGATCAAGGCACAGGCCAAATGGCCTGTTGGTTAAATACATTGACCCAAACACATACCCAAGCTCAAGGACACAGGTTCAAATCCTAGCAAAGGAAAATTTTTGCCTTTTTATTTTCTCATATTTTTTACCTTCTCAAAGTGACTTTTTGCCTTACTTTGCATCAGTTTTTAACTGACAAAACAACATTAATTGTTGAAATTGATGATGCAATTGCAAAGTAGTTATAGAATATGAAAGATTAGTGCACAATTCATGTGTAAAAACAACCCAAAAGTCACAAAATTCGTGCTAAAAAAATTGGGAAAAAATACAATTGGCAAAGCATTCAATTGCACATAAATGAGGAGTTACAAGAATTGAATGAAAATTGGATGATTTATCTACCTAAATTAAATGATTTGATGAAGGATATGAGAAATCAATCATCAATTCATCAGTTTCAAACAAATTAATCACGAATTTTCGAATTAAATTCGTGAAAAAATCAAGAGGCAAAAATGGATTCATTTCTGAAACTGTACGAAACGTAAAATTGAGCTTGCAACCTATAAATAGGGGGTCTTAGGATCAAAAGGCAGAAGTCAATTTCAAGAAACACATACACAATAGGGTCAATTCGAAGTTTTCAAGTTTAGGGTTAAAATTCGAAGTTCTTGGATCAGATTTGATCCAAATTGAATGTTTCAAGAATGTTAGAAACTTGATTTAGATGATTTAGTGTGCTTAGATTTGCTCGAATTGCTCAAATTAATCTCTGCAAATTTTTTTAATTTTTTTTTATCCTCACCGCCGTACGACCACCACTGGAGCCGCCTCTTGCCGCCGTTCTGGGTGCACGCCACCACCACCAGAAGCTTCACCGTTGCACCAGAAGTCGGGCCGACAAACTCCCAGCCGCCGACAACCACCGGAGCCGCCGGAATCCACATCGAAAAGTCGCGTAATCGTCTTCCTCGCCCGATCGGGTCGGATCCGACCCGAAATATGATCCGAAAATCCGAAGTCCAACCCGGCCGGTCATCGTCAACGGTCAATGGTCGTCGGTCAACGGTCAGCCCAGATCCTACGCTCCATATTCAATCATCCAGATCAGACGGTCTAGATTTGATCAAGCGGATCAGCGGCCCAGATTCAATCAAGCAGATCAGACGGTCCAGATTTGATTAAGTAGATCAGCGGCTCAGATTCAATCAAGCAGATCGGACGGTCCAGATTTGATCAAGCAGATCAGCGGCCCAGATTTCATCAAGCAGATCAGACGGTCCAGATTTGATCAAGCAGATCAGATGACCCAGATTTCATCAAAACATATCAGACGGCCCAGATTTAATCATCTCGATCAACGCCCAGATTTGGTCAATTCCATCAAACGATCAGGATCAGTCAACGCGATCGACGCTCCAGATCTCGTCCGCTTCATCCAACGGTCCAGGTCAGTCCGTATTATTTTATTATTAGTTTATTATATAATTAATTTCAGAAAATAATAAAAAAAATAGCAAAAAATAGTAAAAAATTCATCAAAAATTCAGAAAAATCCAGAAAAATCAAAATAATTATTTTTCATATAAATTTATTTTTTTTTATATTTTTTATTTTTGAATATTTTTAATGTGTATTTATACATAAATTGCTTTTGAAAATGCATATTTAATGCATGAAAAATAATTTTAATATATTATAAGATGTTTTGAATATGTTGTGAACTTAGGTAATGATTATTAAAAAAAATAAATAAAAAAAATAAAAATAAAAATAAATAAAAATAACAAAATTGAATTTTCTAAAACCAAAATAAAAAAAAATGATTTTTGGACTTAGAAAAAATATGTTTTCATGAAATGAAAATCAATTGATTAGATCATAGGACCATCAAAAATGATTTTCATAAAAATATAAAATTTAATGAACTTAAATTGAGAATAGTTCAAAAATTAAAATTGATCAACAAATTAAGTTCTGTTTAAAAGAACTACGTTTTGTCTGATCTCGATTAGCGAGTACGTAGGCACCTACGGGAGACAATAAAAAATGAAAAAATTTTTTGGTTATTTTTATGAAATTTTTGAGCAATAAAAATTATAAAAATATAAAAGAAAACAAAAAAATGTGACTTGTAAATGTTGTTATGTAATATATTATTTGAGTTTTTGAGCATGAAAAGGATAAATTATAAATTTGAAATTCCAAAAGTGGTAACCATTTGGTTTTAATAGGTTAGCCCCCGAATCCATGATATCTGGTTTAAAAAGTTTGTTTTATTTTTAAATCAAATTTTCGCAGACTAGTAGCTAAGTTAGGATCAACCGACCCATTGATCCTAGCTTTTATTTTTTCCCGATTTATATCAGGTGGCGACTCTAAAAAGTTTTTAAAAATTAAAATTTCTCTTAACCCCTAGTCGAGGATTCATGTTAAATGGGTTCGGGTTTAATGTGAATCGGGTTAGGAGAAATGAACCAGATAGTGAAAAAAAAATCTAGGCTCGACAGTGATAAAGGAGTGGGTTGCTCCCGTATCAAACAACACATAAGCTTCATTCCCATTTACTCCTATGCGTCCTGTTACCATAAACATTTATCACTACTTGGTCCTAATCACTCAACAGCTATCTATTCCAGGGTTTCCAGATTTCAACTTTTCCTCTTTCACAGTTTTAAATTTTCCCTTTTTAAAACTTGCTAAGAAAACAAGAACTTTATCTTAAAAAGGAACTTGTTACTAACCTGTCACTAGGCCGCCATCCACCTCGTCGTCTTGGTCCAACGCGGCCAGCTCCATGCCGTCCTCCTCATCATCCTCTATCATCCATTGGCCTTCAAAGTTATACAGCCGCATCCCATGCATGGCCGAGGCTGCACGGCTTCCACTTTTGCTACCGGACCTTTGGATGTTTTCATTTCCCGAATTCCCGTAAGGCCGGGTAGTCCCACTGTCACGCCCCGAAGGGTACCCTAAACGTGGCAGTCCGCCGTACACAATATTAAAGCCTAAGAATGACCACCTCAGTCACGCGAAGGCTTCCATACTATGTACAAGGCGTCTAACACATGGAGGAGACTCATCGGAGTAATACATTTTACGTTGATATAGCTTGAGTAACAATATAAAGGAAATACAAATTTACTATACTTCAGATACAATTCACTACACTTCAAAATACAAATCATTCAACTCCAATTACATTCATCCACAGACTTCCCTACACAAACTATTACAAGACAAATCATAACACTAGCAGATAACTTCAACCATTCGTATTCCTTGCCGAAATCCCAAAGTCATTCCCGACTTCAGCCAATTCGGTTCCCACCTTGCATTCTTGAGATAACCTGTTCATTTAAACAACTATTGGGGTATAAGCTACACTAGCTTAGTGAGAATTCCCTTAATTCCGTACCATAACAAACAAGTTATAATCAGTCATATGCTATGCATGAACAAACACGTGAGCAAGCAATTATGCATGGGTATCCGGAACCCACACACAGAACGGATTTACGCCCTCCGTATCTTGGGTTAGGAATGGTATTGAGTCTACACGACCGCATCTAGTCCCCAAGCCCTCGGCTCTTAGCACTCGACTCGGCTAGGCTCATCCAAGAATGCATCCACATGCGCCTTAGTACCCCTGAATGAGCTCTGGCACCGGGCTCGTTATCCAAACGAATCATCCACGGACCATACCGATCGACCTGCGTAGGAGTAGCATGCTACCAAATGCAATATGTCCAATGCGATGCATGACCAAGTTTAATTTTTGCTTAGGTCAAAAACATTTATACATTCTTTGGAGTGACCATTCAATATCATACATATAACAGAAATAATATGAACGGTGCAGTTATCCAATCAAATCGGGATTTCGATATGCTTTAGTATTCTTTGGCACACATTCATCACAGTCTCATCATATATCCCATCCCCATTCATATCGATTTTTATCTTGTTCCTATAATTCTAATGCAACTAACTACAATCACAATCAAGGTAACAAAACAAGGAGAAAACTCACTCGGCCATTGGATCACCGGTCTTCTAGTAATAATAATCCGGTGGTAGGGAATCGTCGAATTCGGGATCACCTAACAAGGAAGAAATACTCTAATAAGTATTTCAACTCAAACTAATCCAAACGATTTTATACGAACCTTCAAATTCGTAATTCGCGTCCTAAGCGGGAATTCCAACTTAAAACGGCCATAACTTGGTCATTTTAACTCGGAATCTCGCAAATTATATATCGATTTCTATCTACTTCGAGAGATCTACCTAATTCTAATATTATATTTTAGTTTTGAAAACATTGAAGCTTCGAAAAGGTCGGATCAGATTAGGTCAGCAACAATTTCAATTTCCGAAAAATAGTTTTGTAAATGTTTGAAATGTTCCTACTATATAACTTAACTATATATGCAATATGAGTGATTTTCTAACATGAATGACATGAGATGAGCTTAATGTATGTATGATCTTGATGATTTTTGCTAAAAAGAAATTTTATAACTTTTTATTTTGCAAGACCATAATAACCACTTACTTATGAAAAATCTAGTTTTCTAACTTTTATCATTTCCATTTGTTTTGGATTTGTTACTTAAGAAAATATAATTATTTTTGTCAAAATTGAGTCTTCATTATATATATTACTTATGACCTTCATTTCTACATAAAAATTTCCATTTTACACTTTGTAAGCATGTTTTCAAGTGGGGTTGATTCCAAAATCCGAATTTGGTAAAAATTGGCTTTTGAGTGATTCCTTTGAGTAAAAATCATTTGATATTTAGAAAATTAGGGCTCAATCATACATAACCACTAAGGACTTCATTCTCACACAAAAATTTGCATTTTACACTTTGCAAATATATTTTCCAATATGATTTACTCAAAAATCCGAATTTTAGAAAATCCACTTTTTGAATGATTCATGGGAAAACTTGTTTAATGCATTAAATTTAAGACTTTACTACATCTATTGTCTAAGGACTTCATTTAACACATAAAAATTGCAATTTGAGCTCAAATACTAAGGGATTACATATGCATCAATCTTAAATTACGAATTTGACAATTTGATTACTAACTCAAATTTTCCATTTTAATTCCATTACTTGTTTTACACATTACTCATGCCTAAGCTCATTTTAACTTGTAAAATCATTGCTTAATGTATTATTACCTATATACTTCATTTTTCACATAAAGCATGAGTTTTAGAGTTGATACAGGGTTCAAAAAATTGGTCTTAGTTGGGATCCGAATTTACAAATTTTTTTTGGTTATATCTTTTGATAAAATCTATCTAAGCTCATGAAAATCATTCCTTACATATCATTATCTTATGAGCCTTTCATTTCTTAATAAAAACTTCATTTTTGAGTTGGTAACATTTTTAAAATAGGCCTTGGCCAAAATCGAAATAGGATTTTTGTTTTGAAAATAACTTTTGAAATCACATTAGATTTTGTAAAAAGAAGTCTTGATGTTATATTATATTAAGCCTTCATTCTTAAGTAAAAATTACATTTTGACATTGGAAAGTGGTTTTTAAATATTGGGTCTTGCCAAAATACGAATTTCATAATTTTGTTTGAGTTCATAACTAAGATCTATACTTTATTTGAACATAAACATAAAAAATGCATGGTAATAAGCTATAAACATCATGGATCTAAACTTTACTTATCAAAATTTTCATTTATGGTATCTATACCTAAGCCCTTTATTTTAAATGAAAATACACATTTTGAAGTTGAAAAAACCACTTTCTAAATATGGTTCCATTTTCATCGAATTTCAAAAATGGTTTTTGTTGAAAATAAAATAGATCTTGAGTTTCTTAAACATTCCTACTATCCTCATGCTATTACAAGTTGCTTATGAACATAAAACAAAAGTCTAATGCATTCATGAACTCAAAACTCTAGATCTAGTTTTCTAAACTAGTTTCAAATGCATGAATCACTATGTGGATGATAGATCTATGCATGAATCATAAGAAATAACAAAAATAACAACTTAATGACAAATCTATGGATAAACAAAAATCAAAGCTACAACAATTTAGATCTACAAAATATATCAACTTTAACAAGAAAATAATTGCAATACAAGATAATAAAAGTGGAGAAGAGAAGATTTCATTTTTGGCATCACATCCTAAGCTTTTAAGCTTATGGAAGGTCATTTGATGCATGAAACCTTCATTACACTTTACCTATATCACCTATGGAGCTTTAGGAAGAAGATTAGCTTAGAAATCTTTAAAAATGAAGTGTGGGGAAGCCATGAAAGAAGAAGGGGGCAGCTTGTTTTCCATGGAGGACAAGAGGAAATGAAGAAAGAAAGGAGGAAAAAAAGAGAGAGAAAGACTAAAGAATGAAAAAGGAAGGAATGAGTAAATGAAAGGGAGAGAGAAATGAGTGTATTAAATGAATGAAAGAGAGAAAAAAATAAAACAAGGGCAGATTTTGGGGAGGGGATTCACATGAATTGGGAGAGAGAGAGAGTGTGTGTTTTGTTGAATTTTGACTTGAATTTAATTTGTGTAATAAATGTGTATGTGTAGCTTCTTAAAGAAGGAGTAGAATTTATTTAATTTAGTCAAAATAGGAATAAATGAAGGACAATGGCAGCCATAAAGAAGGAAAAAGCTGCATGAAGTTGGGATTATGTGTAGAAAGATTGAAGTGAAAAGGAAGTGATATGTGTAAGGTGTACTTGAAAAGATGGGTTGTAAGAGTACTTTCTTAATAAAATAAAATAAAATTAGAAAAATAATTCCAAATAATTGTAGCAGATTTTTCATAATTAAAATTAAATAATTATTTGAATTATTTTAGTATTTTAACAAATATGTTACCGGCATGATCAAAATACGCGAATATGGGCTATATATGATATTTTTATAACCGAAAAATTCTAAAAAATTATTTTATGAAAATAAAAATATTTTTGAAATATTTTCCAATTATTAAATTAATTTATTTTATTTTTAGTATCGGATCTTAAACAGAATCTGATCCCGTAAGACCCGAAATGAATTAAATTTTAGAAAAACAAAATTTTCTATAACATATAAAATATTTATCTAAATATAAGGCTTTATAAAAATAATAAAATTTTGTAATGAAATAAAAATGAATAGTGCAAAAGACTAATCAATTACCGGTAATAATGGAAATACGATAAAAAGGTTATAACTGTAACTTTTATAACCCGAAAAATTATATAACTGATATATTTAGAAATCTTATGAATTACGAGTCTACGGTACTATTGGTATATTTTTGATATCTCGAGCCCCGGGACACGCTTTTCGAAGTCTGTATCCGAACGGGTTCGAAATAGGTCAAAAATTTACCAATCTGATATTTTTAAACAAACTCATATTACTATGAGCTATTCTATATCTAAACTACATCTCGGCCTCTAGGGTTAGGGGCGCTAGATTGCCGGACTTACACTATTGTATTATGGTTAGGGTTTCCGGGTGATTTTCCGGTTTAGACTTTGCCAATTTGGAAACTGATATTTATGTTTATACAATATATTTAATTTGAGAAATTTATTTTAAATTTTATTTTGTAAGTATTTAATATCTTTTAATGTTTCGGGAATTCTTGAATTGAGTATATTTTCGAAAGTCAATCGTTATTTGCTTTTAATAATTTGTTTTTGAGCTTTCTATTACCTGTTTGTATAAGTCGGAGTTATAAATAGGAATTTTTCGTATGTCGGGGTTTTGAATTTGAAGACCACTGAGTTCTTATTTTATTGTTTAAAGATTTTCATTTTCTCAAGATTAAGAAGTTTCTGAATTCGTTTGTGAATTAGGACTTATCGAAATTCGGTTTTAATTTGGAGTGATTTTTAGGGTTTATTTTCGAAGTTCATCTTAAAATTATTTATTGAAATTTTCCGGGGCTTACACCCACTTTTCCGTTGAGGGCACTCAGAGGTTACATGGCCCTTTTCCTTGCAAAGGTAGCAGGTTATAGCCATCTTCTTTGGGCAAGCATAAATCAGATGACCTGCTTCGCCACAAAAGAAACACTTGCCCTTTAGCTGGGGGCATTGTCTTGGGTAGTGGCTTCCTTTGCACTTCGAACAGGAAATGTTGGACTTGGTTTGGTTAAACTTCCCACCAGGATTATCCTTAATACCGTGGTATGGCTTGAATCTTTTCCCTCTATAGCTCGAGCTGGAGGCATCAAAGTACCTTTTTCCGAACACTCTTTTGTCCGGTTCAGCATACTTTCTCTTCTTGGCCCCTTCAATCAAACGGGCCTTCTCAATCACCTCAAGGTAGGTCGGCAATCCAGATTCCTGTATCTTTACCCTTAGGTCCTCATCGAGACCCTCCAGGAATACTTATTTCTGCAGCTCCTCACTATTTTTGTAGGATTCAGGAGCATACTGCAGTAGGTGATTGAATTCTGTTTCGTACTGCTCAATCGTTCTGCCTCTTTGTCTCACATGCAGGAAATCTGCACTGTACCTTACTCGGAGGCTGGCAGGGAAGTAGTTCTCTAGGAACTCTCTACGAAAGGTCTCCCAGCTAATTGGAGGTGCCAAACTCCTTTGCTTTGATTCCCACCATACACGTGCATTGTACCTTAACATGTATGTGCCGTACTCCAATCGAAGATGTGGTGGGGTCTCGTATGCTACAAATGAGCGCTCAATTTGAGCTAACCAATCTTCTGCCTCATCGGGCTTTCCAAACGCCCCATCAAAGTAGTGGTTGCTCTTTATAAAATCGGGGAGGGAACTCCTCCGGTATCCTCTTTGCGGTGGAGGGGGTGGGTAACGAGCATTATAAGATTGCTCCTCTGGTGGTATGGGAAACTCCGCTTGCATTCTCCTGTATGGAGGGCGTGGTGGAGGTGGTGGCAAAGATGCGGAATCCCTTAGACTTGGTTCGGGATTTTGGGGTTGGTTATGGTTTTGGTTCTGGATGAATGCAGCAACATATTTGTCAAATTCCCGATTGCATTCATCATTGCTGCTTGGGGGTCGGGCTGAGGCAGCTTCAGGTATGCTAGCGTTGGGGGTGATCGGTTGGTTCGCGCTACTAGCCTCACTTGGGAGTGGTTCTTGCTCCCTGTTTCGGTTTCCGGTTTCGCGTTTGTATCATTGTCTTAATAAGTTTTATTTCTTCTTTAGAGTTTTGCGGCTTATAAAACTTTGGCTAAGGAATTTTTGAAAATTCTAGGAATAATTTAGAGAAATATGAATTCATAAAAGGTTCAAAGAAAATTCAAGGCTCCAAGTCGTTCACAAAAAGGCTCTTATAGAAGGAAAATAATGGCAATCGAAGGAATTCCAAATCAAGAAATCATAATAACAAAGAATTTCTGAATCAATTGATGATATGAATGAGAATATGTTTATGCAATTAAGTATAATGAATGTAGCCTACTACTAATGCAAAAGTATGATGCTTGTGAAACTTCATTCTTGGAATCAACATAATACTTCATATTGATTTGATGTGCTGTACAGTGTTGTTTTTCAATTAAGCTTACAAAATTAGACAACACAAATCAAATCTTCCGAAACTAACCGATAAAGTCTACCTAACAACATCTAGGGACATGGAAGGAAAAAGACAAAGAAAACAACATACTAAACCATAAAGAGATCCTAAGGCAATTTGGCATCCCGCATTGCCTAATATTCAAAAGAGACTATTGGACTCAATGGGATACTAGATCCTATAACCTAATCAGAGTCTTCTGATGAGGGACTGGGGAGTCGTCCTCGATTAGAAGATCCTCCATCATCCTTTTGGATGAACTGACTCAAATAGGCCCTTACAGTCAATCTCCTTCTCTGAGCGGGTCGGGCTAGAGGCTCTGGTTCCTTCTCTTCTTCTTCCTCTTCCTCTCCTCTTCTTCTTCTCTCACTTCTGATCCCTCTTGATTTGTTTCCTCTCTATCAACTCATTATTGGATTCATTCCTAATTCCCATCTCTCTTTCCGCTTCTCTTCCAGCTTCCTCCCACATCCTGCTCCATCTTTCTCTGAATTCACCTATCCAAGTGTCAGCTTCATTCATTCTCTCCACAGGTTCCGGAACTACTGGCTCGGGGGCTATGGCATCAACCTCAGGAGGATGCTCGCCTACCGGGTATATATCTTTCCATACGGTGGGGTCAAATTCTGGTTCTACCCTCCCACTATCGGGTATATCCAAATCCCTATTGAAGTCCCATACAACTGGTTCTGGTAGTGGGTTGGATTGTTCTGGAGCTATGACTGGAGGGGTAGGGATCTAGGTATTTCTTCTTCCATCCAATTCGGGTCCTCTTCTGGGTCTTCCTCCTCCTCAGATCCTCCATATTGTTTTCTCCTCCCTCATTGTTTCCTTCATTCACCTCATCTTCCTCAACAACTGGGGCATTAATCAGATACTCCCCCGTTTCCTACTTGTGGAGCTGGAGCTCCTCCTAGGAATGGTACAATATCGAGGTATCTAGCTTTGCCACACAAAATGATTTCTAATATCCGCCAGATTTCCAATCCCTATGATCATCAAGGTTATCTCGGGCATGCACATAAGTGGTCCTATACCATGCCAAGTCCCATAGTCTGGGTGGTGGGGCTCCCTTCATTCTTTAGAATAAATGTAGCTTCTCTTAGCATAGGTTCTCCAGCATATTCTAACATCACCCTCTCTAGGTATAAATAGTCTCCATAACTGTCCATCTCCTTCTTCTTATTGGATCGTATCTTAATTGATCTATCACAGATATCCATCTTGTATACCTAAGACCTTCTTTCCATAATTTTACATTTCCCTTATGTCCTAGGTCGTTGTACCAATGCAAAGTCCTCGCATAATACCTTAGCCGTAGTCGTATTCCATCATAGTCTCATCTAGTCTTTTGGTGAAGTTTCTAGCTCTTTCTCGGGTTTCACCCAAGGAAACCTACAACAAGAAAAAATTAATTTAGCCTAGCTTTTAACTCCAATTTATCCTAGTTACTTAGTTCTAGGTTCGATTTTAACTCTATTGTCATGCCTAATAACTTAGTGCTCTAATACCAACTTAAACTGTCACGCCCCATAGGGTACCCTAAACGTAACAGTCCGCCACATGCCATATGAGATTCCCGAATTACCACCTTAGTCTTTCGAGAGTCTCATATAGATGTAAGGCGTACCTTTACACAATAGAGTACAAGTCCGAATGGAGATAAAAGCTTAATTTGGCATGCATAGGCAATAGGATATAATTCATGAAACATAATAAATTATTACAAATTCTAAGGGGCATTCCCCCGCAAAAGAATATTTAACGGTCCATTACAGTCATCCAAGTGTCACGCCCCAGCGGGTACCCTAAACGTGACAGCCCGCCGTACGCAATATTAAAACTTAAGAATGACTACCTCAGTCACTCGAAAGCTTTCATATCGGTACAAGGCGTACATTCACAACAAAGGGAGACCGGTGGAGTAATGCATTTTAAGACATTGGCAGCGGAACATGCAAAATAACATTAATATATATTTCATTGAAATAAAAGTCTTACAACTTCTAAGGGGCATTCCCCCGATAATTTCATAATAATCATGGTCTTGCTAAGATAAGCAACAAAAGCTAGAAGATTTTAGAAGAAATCTACTCTAATACTATGAAATAGAATTCCTCCAAAAGCTTCCCAAAATAAAGATTCTACCCGGGTGGTCAAGATGGTCTCGGGTGCAAAAAGATAAACCTGCAAGGTCAAAAGTCTGTAGGAGTATAAGCATTACTAGCTTAGTGAGATATTCCTTACGCAAAAGTACTCATAACAAACAATCAACCAAGTTTATTAATCAAGCATATGAATGCAATAACCATATGATCAAACATTACATACGACTATCCGGTTTCGTATGTTTGATGGATTTACCCCTCCATCGGAGGTTAGGGAATGCTTTGAACTAGGTCCCGAACGACCTCCTGAAAGTTGCGCCGTCTTGGGGTTCCAACGAACCGTACTACTAGTCCTCGGGCTTTCCTTACCCAAAGCGATCGATCCGGCTCGGCTACACCTTGAGACCGTATTCCCCGAACGTCCTAACTCTCAAGATTGTAGCAAGGCAGCTTACCTTTCCGGTCCCACGCTGAGGAGTAGTAGCAAAATTTCGAAATGATATTCTAAGTGATATGCATGAGCAATTTATTATATGGGGATTCCGATATGACATTAAATTATTTAAAGCGATCAAACAATATTCGCACACATAACAAATACATACATGGAGACATTTATATCAATCACAAATCGGGTTCCGATATACTTTATTGTCATTGATCGCACACAACGAATCACATACATAATTCCCATGATATCCCACATGCATATCAATTTTATCTTTTCCTAACATCTAGTGCTCTATTCTACAAGCACATGCGCGAATACATAAGCGTAAAGGAAACTCACTCGTCCATAGCTTTCTTCTAGGAGTCGAAGTAATCCTCTGGGAAGGGAAGATCTTCGTCCTCGACACCTAAACCAAAAGAAATACCCGACATGAGTATTTCATCCACGATCTATCGAACTCTATAATTCGATCTTATTGAATTCGTCAAAAATCGTATGAATGGAAATTCCAATTTAAAATGGCCATAACTTGCTCATTTTAACTCGGAATTTCGCATATTATATACCGATTTCTACCTACTCGAAAGATCTATCTATTTCTAAGGTTATTTTTATCAAAGAAGTTATTTAGGTCTCGGAATAGCAGCGTACAGATTTGACACGAATTTTCCAAACTTCAAAACTAGAGTTTTCAAACTTTACTTCACTCAAGGGCTTTTGTACAAAAATATAGATACATTATATGGTTGAAAGAAAATCCCTTGAATACATATATACTCAAACCATATGCATGAATTTGGTGGTGTTGTCTCAACAATGTTCTTGTGGTACAATATGTTTTGAAAGTGTGATAAGCTTAAGTTTTGTAAAAAAATAAGTTTTGTAAAAAAATTAGTTTTGTTAAGAAATTTCTTATTTTACTAAAAGTGAGCATCTCCTTCTTTTAATTCTTTTTCTTAAATAAAATTAATTTTAATCTTTTTAAATTCCTACTACTTTATTTCTAATGTTTTGGAAAACATAGTTTTTCTAAATACTTCATGGGTATATGTTCTATAGCTTTTCTTAGATCCACTTTAAAAGAAATGGTCTTTATAAGTAAATTTTTGAAAACTTTCTAGACTTTAGTATTTAAAATGTTGGTAGAAAATTTTGATAAATGTGTTTAAGAAAACTTTTGGTTGAGTAAGGAATGTTTAAAGAAACTTTCTTATTTTATTTGTTTGAAAGAAGAGTTTGTAATAACTTTATGTATTTCTTGATAAAATCTCATATAGTGTTATTACTAAAACTTGAGCTAAACTTGTCTAGCTTTAGAAAAATATTTGTTAAGACAAAACTTTAAGTCTTTATGGAAAAATAATTTCTTATGTGATAAAATTTATTTTTGAGGAGGGTTCTTACTTTCTATTACTAAAGGAAGCTCATTTTCATTATGGTTGAGACAATATCACATATTCATGTATGAATGAGGATAAAATAAAAACAACATAATAAGATAAACAAAATATATAAGAGCATAAAAGTAAAGTCAAGTATTGGGAACCTTAGCTTCATCAAGGTATCCCGGGACTAAGAATAGACTAGTCCTCAAAGAAAAGAAAAGCAAAGAAATAAAATTATTTTGACTTGATATGGACAAGTCTAAGACTAGAAAGACTAGTCTTAATATTTGCATAAAACAAGTAAATAAATAAATTGCAAGACTTGAAAATAAATAAATAACAAGTGAGCTTATATGCTCTAAATAAATATATACATAATAATATATATATATATAATACTTATAGTAACAATATCAACATAATAGTAACATAAAGAAAATAAGAACATGAACAAAAACAAAACATGAATAAATTGTTGCTTCTTTAACTCAATGAGCCTAAGAAACATACACTAAACTCATGTTAAGTTATATGAACATGATGAGTATATAAGAGAAGTTTTACCTAAAGTTTATGTGTTGGTTGAAGAAGAAAAGAATGGGTTGTAGTATTATGTGGAAATGAGTTTTCTAAGGAAAAGAGGGAACTTGAGAGAGATGTTGGGAGAGAGATTTTATGGAGTGATTTTGGGAGAGTTTTGGTATGAATATTGTTGTGTGAAAGAATGGAAGAGGAAGGGGGTATTTATAGATTTTTGGGAGTGGAAATTAGATGTAATTAAATAATTTGAAAAAGAAAATAAAATTGATGTGATTAAAGAAGTAATGTGTAAAGTGTGATGTGACTAAAGTTGTATGGGGAAGGTAAATTGTAAGATATAGGTATGGTAGAGTGTAAGAATAGAGTATAAGAAAAAGTAGAAAAAGGTGAATAGTAATGAATAGTAGAAAAGTACTATGAATAGTAGACTAGACAATTAAAATACCGGTAGTAAAAAAATACGCGTAAAAGTCCTATATCTGTTATTTTTAGATACCGAAAAATTCTAAAACTGATATTTTTGAAAACCTTATATTTTTACGAATCTATTGGTGTTGTCGGAATATTTTTGCTATCCGGTGCTCCGGGGCACGGTTTTTGAAAACTGATCCCGATCGGATCCGAAGGACACTAGAAAAATTCAAATCTGATATTTTTAGGCTTCCCTATATTATTACGAACCATAATCCACAATTATTTCAATTTCGTTTTCTAGGGTTTAAGAATACGGGATTGCCGGATCTAGATTCACTAGACTAAACATAGAACTAGGTTAATTTTAGGGTTTCGTTTCAACTTCCGGTTCTTAGGGTTTACTAATATTATCGAAAAATCTAGGGGCTTACAACCTACCCTCCTTAAAGAAAGTTTTGTCCTCAAAACTTGGCTATCGTACCTGATTCCTCGAAAAGATTCGGATATTTGCGTCGGATCTCATCCTCGGCTTCCCAAGTTGCCTCCTCATGGGTGTGATTCCTCCAGAGGACTTTGACATATTTGATCTCTTTGTTCGAAGCTTTTGGACTTTTCTATCCAAAATCTGTACCGGGTGTTCCTCATAAGTGAGGTTCTCCTTTAGCAACACTGGCTAACTCTACTACTCGTTCTGGATCTGCTACATGCTTGCGTAAGACCGATACATGAAACACGTTGTGTACACCTGACAGGTTTGGCGGCAAGGCTAGGCGATAGGCTAGATCTCCCACTCGTTCAAGCACTTCAAAAGGTCCAATGTACCGTGGGCTCAACTTTCCTTGTGAGCGTACCCGATGTATACTCTTGATTGGATTTATCTTTAAGTATACATGGTCTCCCACTTGAAATTCGAGAACTCGCCTTTTCTGTCTGCCCAGCTTTTCTGTCTATCTTGGGCCTCTTTCATTCGCTGTCGGATTATCCTTACTTTGTCTGCTGCATCTTGTACCAATCTGGTCCAATAGCAAGCTTTTCCACATCATCCCAAAACAGAGGCGATCTACAGCGTCGCCCGTACAAAGCTTCATATGGCGGCATTTGTATGGTAGAGTGGTAGCTGTTGTTGTAGGCAAACTCTATAAGCGGCAAATGAGCATCCCAGCTTCCTTTGAATTCCATAACACAAGCACGCAACATGTCTTCCAAGGTTTGGATCGTCCGCTCCGATTGTCCATCGGTTTGGGGGTGATAAGCCGTGCTAAAGTGCAACTTTGTCCCCATAAACCTTTGTAAACTCATCCAAAACTTGGATACGAATCTAGGATCTCGATCTGACACAATCCCGGCAGGTACTCCATGTAAACGTACTATTTCCCTTATGTAAAGCTTGGCTAGCTTGTCCATCGAGTACGTCATATTGATTGGTATGAAATGAGCCGATTTGGTCAAGCGATCAACCACGACCCATATGGCATCATACCCTGCCGTTGTCCTTGGTAATCCACACACGAAATCCATCGAGATTTGATCCCACTTCCATTCGGGTATCGGCAACGGCTTTAGCAACCCTCCCGGCCTTTGATGTTCCACCTTTACTTGTTGACAAGTTGGGCACTTCATCACATAATCAGCTACATCCCGTTTCATTCCATTCCACCAAAAGTGGCTCTTAAGATCTTGATACATCTTAGTTCCTCCTGGATGTACTGTGTATCCTGAGTTATGTGCTTCACTCATGATTTTTTCTCATATCCTCATCATCCGGCACACATAACCTTCCCTTCATCCTCACTACATCCTCGTCATCTACGGTGAAATCAGTATACTTCTCTGCTTGCACTTCCCTTTGATCCTTTGTATGACTTCATCATATCGTTGGCTTCTTTAATCGTTCCACAAGGGTTGGTTCCATCACCAAGCTAGATATTTCCACCTCCACATCTTTCCAATGAATTCGATACTCAGCCTTTCGAATTCTTTACCAACTCCTTTTGGTCAGTCAACAAAGCGGCAACTTCCTCATGATTCTTCCGACTTAAGGCATCCGCGACGGCATTAACTTTCCTGGACAATATTGATTCCAAGATCATAGTCCTTTATAAGCTCTAACCATCTCCGTTGCCTCATATTCAACTCCTTCTGAGTGAATAGGTACTTGAGGCTCTTGTGATCCGTATATATTTCGCATCTTTGTCCATACAAGTGATGCCTCCATATCTTGAGTGCGAAAACAACGGCAGCTAGCTCCAAGTCATGCGTCGGATAATTCTGCTCATGCGGTCTCAACTGTCGCGAAGCATAAGCAATCACTTTTCCTTCTTGCATTAGCACACATCCAAGACCATTTCTTGATGCATCGCTATGCACCGTGTAAGGCTTCTCAGGGTTTGGCAAAACGAGTATTGGTGCGGATACAAGCTTTTGCTTGAGCTCTTGGAAACTCTTTTCTCTTTTATCGGTCCAGATGAACTTCTCATTCTTTTGAGTAAGTTGCGTTAACGGCTTGGCTATAGTCGAGAAATTCTTTACAAACTTTCGATAATAGCCAGCTAGTCCAAGAAAGCTTCTTACTTCTGTTACCGTCTTCGGTTGTTTCCACTCCATCACTGCTTTAATCTTTTCAGGATCAACCGATATACCACTTCCTGAAACAACATGTCCTAAAAAGGATATCTTATCCAACCAAAAGTCACATTTCGACAATTTGGCATACAACTTATGTTCTCTCAACGTCCTAAGCGCCATACGGAGGTGTTCCTCATGTTCCTCTCGTGTGGTTGAGTAGACCAAAATGTCGTCGATGAAAACTATAACGCATTTATCCAAAAAGGGCTTATAGATTCGATTCATCAAGTCCATGAAAGCGGCAGGTGCATTGTCAATCCAAAAGACATACTAAGAACTCATAATGTCCATATCGAGTTCGAAAAGCAGTCTTTGGTACATCCTCCGCTTACTCTTAACTGATGGTATCCAGACCTCAAGTCGATGCGTGAAAACACGCTTGCTCCTTGCAACTGATCAAAGAGATCATCAATCCGGGGTAATGGATACTTATTCTTGATTGTAACCTTATTAACTCCCGGTAATCGACACATAACCTCATGGATCCATCCTTTTTCTTAACGAACAAAACTGGTGCTCCCCATGGTGATACACTTGGGCGTATAAATCCTTGATCCAGAAGCTCTTGTAATTGCTTCTTGAGTTCTTTCAACTCTACCGGTGCCATGCGGTATGGAGCTTTTGATATCGGCTCGGTATTTGGCATCAAGCTAATCTCGAAATCAATCTCTCTCTTTGGTGGCAAACCGGGTAATTCCTCAGGAAAAACGTCAGGAAACTCATTGACTATGGGTATATCCTCCACCTTTGGTCCTTCACCTTCTTCTTCTATAGCATTGATTTGTCGGTCAATCTCCTCCTCATCCGTCACCAACTCAAGCGAACTTAATCCTTGCCTCCTTACGACCGTGGATTCTCCTTTAAACTCAATATCCTTCCCATTTACATCCTTAAAATTCACCTTCTTCTCTCGACAATCTACCGTGGCTTTAACATGGGTTAACCAACTCATTCCAAGAATTACTTCATACTTATTCATCTCCAACACGATCAAATCACTTGTCGTATGGTGTCCTTGGATCTCTAAAGGGCATTCCTTCAACATCTCTTGGGTGGTTACGACGCTACCCGTGGGTGTCTTTATCTTAAAGCTGGTAGCGGTGGTGACTATAGGTAATCCACTCTTCTTAGCAAGGTTGGGGGTGATAAACGAATGGGTAGCTCCGGTATCAAACAAGGCGTAAGCGGTCTTGTTAGCTACTCGTATACTTCCTGCGTTTAATACGCACTAGTTACTAACCATACTATACTTACCTAATTTTTCTAAAGCTTTAGGCTAAAGAGGTATAGGGATTCTATTGCGACAGATTAATAGCGTAAAAGATACTATAAACAAAACGAAAGCTTAAGGTTAAGGCTAACCTGCAACGAGTCCATGATCATAGCCTTCGTCTCCCTCCAAGGCAGCAAACTCGCATCCTTCCTCCTCATCATCTGCTTCCTCGCACATCCACTGGCCCTCAGGTTGTAGACTCTCATTCCATGCATCGAGGTGCCAGAGCGGTTCCCATTCCCATTGCCATTGTTGGTTCTGACAAGGGCGGATCCTCCCGAGGTGTTGGATGACCTCACAAGGCATTTTTCCTCTTTGGGCATTCATTCGCAAAGTGCCCTGGCTGCTTGCACACATAGCAGACACTGGTGTTCTTCTTGGGACACTCCAAGATTTTATGTCGGGCTGCCACAAAAGAAACACTTGTTTTGCAATTGTGGGCAGACTTTGGTAATGCTTCCCTCGGCATTTCCAGCATGTGACATCTACCTTGGTTACCTCCCTCTGATTGCTTCCACTTCCTTTGAAACTTCCAAAGGTCTTAAACCTCTTATTTTTGAACCCAAACTTGGTCCTTCATAGGCTTCCTTCCGAACACAAACACTTTCTTCTCCGGAGCTTTTGTTTTCATCTTTTTAGCTCTTCAATAATTCGAGCTTTTCCACTAGCCCCTTAAAACTTTTAACATCAAACTCCACCAAGCGAATCTTTAGTCTTCATCTAACCCATTCAAGAAAACTTGTCTCTTTAGCTCCTCGCTGTGCTTATAAGAATCAGGAGCATACTGCAACAAGCGACTGAATTCGGTTTCGTACTGCTCGATGGTTCTCCCTTTCTGAGTAATGTTAAAGAACTCAGCACTGAACCGAACTCTGAGACTCCCTGGAAAGTAGTTCTCCAAGAACTCTTCTCGAAACATATCCCACGTAACTGGAGCAGGCAATTCTCGCTTCTTCGACTCCCACCATATGCGAGCATTGAACTTCAACATGAATGTCCCAAAACTGACTCTTAGGTGGTGGGGTACTTCATAACCATCAAACGATCTCTCAATTTGGGCCAACCAATCTTCGGCCTCAGCTGGTTTTCCGAAGGTTCCATCAAAGTAGGTATTACTTTTGATGAAATTGGCGAGCAAGTTTTGATGTGATCTCGGCGGTGGTGGTGGTGGAAATGGTGCAGCATGTGACTGTTCGCCGGGTGCTTCTACCGTAGCTTCAGGAGCGTTCTGAGGTGGAGCAGGAGCGGGTTATTTTGATTTTGTTGCTGAATCAAAATAGCTAATAACTGGTTCATTTGTCCAATGGCAGCAGCAAAGTCGTTTTGCTGGTTCGGGGCAGGAGCAGGGTTATTCTCCGGTTGGTTACGTGGGGGTACTCCTCGTTCAGCTGGTACGTTGTTGGAATCTCTTTGTTCTCTATTCCTACGTCTTCTTGGACGGCTGTTTAATCGTTTAGATTTTAGTTTCTATTTTACGCTCTACACTCACGTTTACGGAAATCACGGAAATCTCAAATATAAAGACCAAAATTTAAATCAAGGTACAAAACTTAAGGAAATAAATTGACAAAATAGGGATTGATAGGAGTTTAATAAGAAATTATGAAATTCAAATACAATTCAAAGAAATTACAAAGTAAGAAATCAAATTCATGCATGTTAATCATAAAAAGAGGGATAATATAATAAAACTAAAACAAAGGAATCTCATTATCAAGAAATCATTAGGTTACTTTTATTTGTTAAAAACTTAACTACATCTTTTGATTAGTTGCAATTTAATACTAAGGCGTTGCGTCTTGGGTGAATACACGTCTTCTTCTCATCATGGCTCCTTACTTCTGTTCTCGATCCTTTTGTTGAGACTTGAGGGAATCTAGGGTTGGTTTCACCTTTTCTTGTCACCTTCGATCCGTTGATGGCGTCTGCGTGACTCGTTTCCGGCGTTACCTAAGGTTGGTTGTATAGTCTTTTACGTAAACGTATTTTCCTTTTTGTTTTAGAAAGCAAGTTAACTCTGTTCTCTTAGTAACTAAGGGTTGTGTTTTCTTAGAGCTTTAAAACGGTTTGGAAATCCTCCTATTCTTCTTAAGGGTATAAACTAGTCCTAGGGCCACTTACATATCTTAGGTATGGTCATAGAACATGTGGTTTCCCATAAACCCCTACTTTCTATTATTCTAGGATTCATCCTAAAACTCTTATGGCTTAATCTTAAACTTATCCTATTCTTAAGACTTCTATTTCTAACTTACTGTTTCTTTCCCTAATCTTGATGCTCTGATACCAACTTAAACTGTCACGCCCCAGCGGGTACCCTAAACGTGACAGCCCGCCGTACGCAATATTAAAACTTAAGAATGACTACCTCAGTCACTCGAAAGCTTTCATATCGGTACAAGGCGTACATTCACAACAAAGGGAGACCGGTGGAGTAATGCATTTTAAGACATTGGCAGCGGAACATGCAAAATAACATTAATATATATTTCATTGAAATAAAAGTCTTACAACTTCTAAGGGGCATTCCCCCGATAATTTCATAATAATCATGGTCTTGCTAAGATAAGCAACAAAAGCTAGAAGATTTTAGAAGAAATCTACTCTAATACTATGAAATAGAATTCCTCCAAAAGCTTCCCAAAATAAAGATTCTACCCGGGTGGTCAAGATGGTCTCGGGTGCAAAAAGATAAACCTGCAAGGTCAAAAGTCTGTAGGAGTATAAGCATTACTAGCTTAGTGAGATATTCCTTACGCAAAAGTACTCATAACAAACAATCAACCAAGTTTATTAATCAAGCATATGAATGCAATAACCATATGATCAAACATTACATACGACTATCCGGTTTCGTATGTTTGATGGATTTACCCCTCCATCGGAGGTTAGGGAATGCTTTGAACTAGGTCCCGAACGACCTCCTGAAAGTTGCGCGCGTCTTGGGGTTCCAACGAACCGTACTACTAGTCCTCGGGCTTTCCTTACCCAAAGCGATCGATCCGGCTCGGCTACACCTTGAGACCGTATTCCCCGAACGTCCTAACTCTCAAGATTGTAGCAAGGCAGCTTACCTTTCCGGTCCCACGCTGAGGAGTAGTAGCAAAATTTCGAAATGATATTCTAAGTGATATGCATGAGCAATTTATTATATGGGGATTCCGATATGACATTAAATTATTTAAAGCGATCAAACAATATTCGCACACATAACAAATACATACATGGAGACATTTATATCAATCACAAATCGGGTTCCGATATACTTTATTGTTCATTGATCGCACACAACGAATCACATACATAATTCCCATGATATCCCACATGCATATCAATTTTATCTTTTCCTAACATCTAGTGCTCTATTCTACAAGCACATGCGCGAATACATAAGCGTAAAGGAAACTCACTCGTCCATAGCTTTCTTCTAGGAGTCGAAGTAATCCTCTGGGAAGGGAAGATCTTCGTCCTCGACACCTAAACCAAAAGAAATACCCGACATGAGTATTTCATCCACGATCTATCGAACTCTATAATTCGATCTTATTGAATTCGTCAAAAATCGTATGAATGGAAATTCCAATTTAAAATGGCCATAACTTGCTCATTTTAACTCGGAATTTCGCATATTATATACCGATTTCTACCTACTCGGAAAGATCTATCTATTTCTAAGGTTATTTTTATCAAAGAAGTTATTTAGGTCTCGGAATAGCAGCGTACAGATTTGACACGAATTTTCCAAACTTCAAAACTAGAGTTTTCAAACTTTACTTCACTCAAGGGCTTTTGTACAAAAATATAGATACATTATATGGTTGAAAGAAAATCCCTTGAATACATATATACTCAAACCATATGCATGAATTTGGTGGTGTTGTCTCAACAATGTTCTTGTGGTACAATATGTTTTGAAAGTGTGATAAGCTTAAGTTTTGTAAAAAAATAAGTTTTGTAAAAAATTTAGTTTTGTTAAGAAATTTCTTATTTTACTAAAAGTGAGCATCTCCTTCTTTTAATTCTTTTTCTTAAATAAAATTAATTTTAATCTTTTTAAATTCCTACTACTTTATTTCTAATGTTTTGGAAAACATAGTTTTTCTAAATACTTCATGGGTATATGTTCTATAGCTTTTCTTAGATCCACTTTAAAAGAAATGGTCTTTATAAGTAAATTTTTGAAAACTTTCTAGACTTTAGTATTTAAAATGTTGGTAGAAAATTTTGATAAATGTGTTTAAGAAAACTTTTGGTTGAGTAAGGAATGTTTAAAGAAACTTTCTTATTTTATTTGTTTGAAAGAAGAGTTTGTAATAACTTTATGTATTTCTTGATAAAATCTCATATAGTGTTATTACTAAAACTTGAGCTAAACTTGTCTAGCTTTAGAAAAATATTTGTTAAGACAAAACTTTAAGTCTTTATGGAAAAATAATTTCTTATGATAAAATTTATTTTTGAGGAGGGTTCTTACTTTCTATTACTAAAGGAAGCTCATTTTCATTATGGTTGAGACAATATCACATATTCATGTATGAATGAGGATAAAATAAAAACAACATAATAAGATAAACAAAATATATAAGAGCATAAAAGTAAAGTCAAGTATTGGGAACCTTAGCTTCATCAAGGTATCCCGGGACTAAGAATAGACTAGTCCTCAAAGAAAAGAAAAGCAAAGAAATAAAATTATTTTGACTTGATATGGACAAGTCTAAGACTAGAAAGACTAGTCTTAATATTTGCATAAAACAAGTAAATAAATAAATTGCAAGACTTGAAAATAAATAAATAACAAGTGAGCTATATGCTCTAAATAAATATTATACATAATATATATATATATATAATACTTATAGTAACAATATCAACATAATAGTAACATAAAGAAAATAAGAACATGAACAAAAACAAAACATGAATAAATTGTTGCTTCTTTAACTCAATGAGCTAAGAAACATACACTAAACTCATGTTAAGTTATATGAACATGATGAGTATATAAGAAATTTTTACCTAAAGTTTATGTGTTGGTTGAAGAAGAAAAGAATGGGTTGTAGTATTATGTGGGAATGAGTTTTCTAAGGAAAAGAGGGAACTTGAGAGAGATGTTGGGAGAGAGATTTTATGGAGTGATTTTGGGAGA
Source organism: Combretum micranthum (assembly GCA_024138025.1). Classification (NCBI taxonomy): domain Eukaryota; kingdom Viridiplantae; phylum Streptophyta; class Magnoliopsida; order Myrtales; family Combretaceae; genus Combretum; species Combretum micranthum. The sequence goes on along the minus strand of JAMXBD010003368.1, from coordinate 48,740 downwards.
GTTTTGGTATGAATATTGTTGTGTGAAAGAATGGAAGAGGAAGGGGGTATTTATAGATTTTTGGGAGTGGAAATTAGATGTAATTAAATAATTTGAAAAAGAAAATAAAATTGATGTGATTAAAGAAGTAATGTGTAAAGTGTGATGTGACTAAAGTTGTATGGGGAAGGTAAATTGTAAGATATAGGTATGGTAGAGTGTAAGAATAGAGTATAAGAAAAAGTAGAAAAAGGTGAATAGTAATGAATAGTAGAAAAGTACTATGAATAGTAGACTAGACAATTAAAATACCGGTAGTAAAAAAATACGCGTAAAAGTCCTATATCTGTTATTTTTAGATACCGAAAAATTCTAAAACTGATATTTTTGAAAACCTTATATTTTTACGAATCTATTGGTGTTGTCGGAATATTTTTGCTATCCGGTGCTCCGGGGCACGGTTTTTGAAAACTGATCCCGATCGGATCCGAAGGACACTAGAAAAATTCAAATCTGATATTTTTAGGCTTCCCTATATTATTACGAACCATAATCCACAATTATTTCAATTTCGTTTTCTAGGGTTTAAGAATACGGGATTGCCGGATCTAGATTCACTAGACTAAACATAGAACTAGGTTAATTTTAGGGTTTCGTTTCAACTTCCGGTTCTTAGGGTTTACTAATATTATCGAAAAATCTAGGGGCTTACACCAAGTCTTAGAAGTTTTCTATGGAAGTCTAATACAGAAATTACAACTTCTAGGGAAAACTCTTAGCTTCAGTACCTGTTCAGCCGGGTCTCGTCGCCTAAGCCATAAATGTGTAAGCTGCAAAAGGAATGGACTGTAGGGATGTAAGCTAACTAGCTTAGTGAGTGTAATCTCCCACAAAAACATTTATGTCACAACAATTCAATCAAGTTATTAATCAAGCAAGTGTATGCATCAAACACATGAGTTCAACATACATATGACCAACCGGAAATCATATGTGGATGGAATTGCGCCCTCCATCCCGGGTTAGCAGATTAACGACTACTGCGGCACTAACAATATCCCGTTTATGGATCACGGCTAACCTACGATTATTCGATGTCGTTTATGGTTCACGACTAACCTACGATTATTCGATGTCGTTTATGGTTCACGACTAACCTACGATTATTCGATGTCGTTTATGGTTCACAACTAACCTACAAATGCTCATGCTCCATCCCTTGTGATATGCACATGTCCATTTATCATTAGTCCAAGTAGTTGATTAAGCCAATTTACTTAGGCGATCAATCAATTTATCAGACAATCCATCATAGCTAACTATACAATCAAAGTTTATCACCCGGTTTCGATATTCTTTATTTGTGTTCTCACATCATCATCAATCATATAATTTCCCATTAATCCCCATCATTCATATTCCATTCAATTGACCTACATTCTAGTGCACTACTTTACAAGCACATACAATAAATGAATTGGGAAGAAAAACTCACTCCGTCATTGGTACTCCGTTCTTCTAGTAATAATAGTCTGGAGGCAAATAGTCACCGTCCACGGGTTCACCTATTCATATAAGAAATACCCTAATAAGTATTTTACCAACTTAGGACACTAAAACTCTAAGAAAACTTAGTAAAACCGAAATCGCGTCATTTTCGAAGTTCCGTTTTAAAATGGCCATAACTTGGTCGTTTTAAGTCGGAATTTCGCAAATTTTATACCGATTTCTATCTACTTTGGAAGAGATTTCTAAATATGAAGTTTAAATCAAGTTTTGAAAATATCTAAGCCTCAGAATTGAAGGATCAGATCTGTACAGCGGGTTTACCAATTCCAAAAATGCGGTTTTGATGAATGCATTTGATATTCCTAAGTATAAAATGATACTAAATGCAATGGTAATGATTTTCCCTATCATGAATGTCATGATGTGAACTTTAATGAGTCTATGTTCTCATAACTTTTTAGATTAAAAGAATTTTAAAATAACTTTTCTTAGAAACCACTTTATACCAATGTTTAGTAAGTGAATTTCCTATACTTGACTACTCCTACATATTACAAGGATTTTCTTTATAAAACTCTATTTTGTTTAAAGAAATTTTGACCCTTATATTAGTTATATGCTAAGGCCTTTATTTCTTTAATAAAATCCACATTTATAAACTTTTAAGTGGGTCTTTTACTATGGGGTTTCCAAAAATCCGAATTTACAAAAGTTCATTTTCAAGTTGATTCCTTTAGGAAAATATATTTTGTACTTAAAACTTTAAGTATTTATTATACCTATACCCAAGAAAATATCACTTTTGAAGTTGGAAAAATAGTGTTTTCTAACCCTACATCCATTATTACGAATTTTTGGCTACATGATTTTTAGCTCAAAACTTCTATGGACTTCATTTCTTGTTTCCACCATTTTCTTTAGTAAAAACTCATTTAGACTCATAAGAAATTCTACTAAACATTATCTATTACCCATAGGCTTCATTTCTCTTATAAAATATATGTTTGGAAGTTGTTAAAAGTGTTTTTGACCTAGGTTTTCAAAGTCATCCGAATTTTCATAAATCTTTTTCTTGTAAAGTACTTTTCTTTTTGACTTCATGGACTCATCTATCTATAGATCTATATACTAGGAAAGTCATTTACTAAAGAAAAAAGTATTTAAGACTATTTATGCACATAGAAACAAAATAATAATGAAACTTTAAATGCCTACATGATCATGAGTGATGAAGTGATGGATCTACTTTATCAAATGCTTAAATGAGTTTTGAAAACATAAAAACTATATTTTTATAAAAGTTCTTTGTTTAAAAACACTTATTGTTGGAGGAACATCAAGCTTTTGGTATGAAAGCTTCTTTAAAAGTTAGATCCACTTTGTAATGGTTCGGGATTTTTGTTTTGATATCTCATTGTCCCTACTAAAAGATCATGGGGACATGGAGTTGAAATATCCAAAAATCACTTAGCCATAACAAAGTTTTATGAGTGGGAAGAAGTGGAACTTTACTTACTTGAAGTAGAAAGGAGATGTAAAGAGTAAATGGAAGTTGTGTGTGTGTGTGTGGGGGCTCCAAAACTTTCAGCCAAGAGAGAAAATGGGAGACAAAAGAGAGCTTTTGCACTTTGAAAATTTTGGAAAGTGAAAGAATGAGGAGAGAGAGAGGAAAGATAGCTTATATAGGAGTTGGAATTAGGTTAAATGAGTAAGAAAAATATCAAATGGAGCATGGATGGGGGAGCTCAAATGGCGCCGGTTTGAAGCTTGAAAGGGGTGGGGGGCGGCGGAGCTTGCTTTGTCCATCTTGATTTGGCCTTGATTTAATTTATATCACTTGTCATATATTAAAGTGAAGTTGAAGAGACAAAAGTTATGGAAGAATGGAAGGGATTTGATTGATGGTAAGGGTTAGACTTGTAGGGTGGCTAATAGGTAGGCTAGGTAGTACTTTATGAATAGTAATGAATAGTTGACAAGATAATTTAATTTCCGGTAGTAATGAAATACGAACAAAAAGGCTATAACTGTATTTTTCATAAACCAGAAAATTATGAAAAATATATTTTTGAAATCCTTATTTTATTTCGGTTCAAATGAGTACTCATAAGTATATTTTTGAAATTCTAGTTCCAGGGCACGTTTTTCTATAATGGGTCTCGGGATGACCCGGAATTGAAATTTTCCAAAAATCTGATATTTTCTTGGTTTGAAATATAATTAGGAACTATATCCAATTTTAAATTTTCTTATAAAAGTTTCTTAATTGGAAACCGAGGAAAAGCCGGAATTAGGGTTCATAGTTCTCACTCCAGACTTGAGCTATTCCGGTTTAGGGTTTTGGTTTCCGGTTCTAGGGTTTTCTTGGCTACCTAAAAAACCGGGGTTTACACACTCATCCATATATGTATATGATTATTATTTTCAAAGAGTTGTATGATTTTTAATGGAGTCTGAGTGACTCCGAGTTCAAGATTAGTGTATGCCTAATACTGGACTGTGTTGTTGTGTTGGCTTAAGAAAGATAATAATATGATTATTTGCATTAGTTGAAGTTGCATTAATTGTATTCCTTTTGTATGTGCATATGCATTTGTTTTTGGATTGGAGTTATTGTACTAGGCGTTGCCGCTCATTCCTTTAAATTTTCAGGTACAGGTGAAGAAGATATAGTGTGTGATCTATCCGGTTATGATTTATCCTTTGATAGCGAGGATGGCGATAGTGGACCCGACTACCCAGCCAAGAGTTAGGCTTCATATACCAAGTTTCTAAGAGAAGACATGTTTTGATCATTTGAGATCGTAGTTGGATTCATAGTTGGTTTTAATTGAAAAGATTTTAATGTAAACATTATTTAGTTTCCGTTGAATTTGTTGACTATGAAGTCAACTCGGATTTTATGTTTGAACAAGGAGTTTATGTTTTATGAAGTATGAGTTTTTAGTTTTAACAGGTTTGGTATTTTATGAGTTACCCTATGAGTGTTTACAGATGATAATTGTATTATTATGGATAATAGAGCCTTTGCGTATCCTTTATAAGAGGGGATACGTAGCGGGTTGTAATGCCTTATTTTAGGGTGTTACAGCTTATTTGGTATCAAAGCTATAGGTTTTGAATCATATAGATTTAAGTTTTGATTCCTTAGGACGGTGAGATTTGAGGAGTGGGGTAGAATAATAGGTTTGTTGTTTAGTTAAGTTTAATGTTGTCTTATAGATTTAAGTTTTGATCTTGAGTTGGATACTCTTATTCTAATTTCGTGGTGTTTTGTTGTATTAGAATGCCTCCAAGAAGAAGAATTCCTGAGGAAAATGAGAATTTGGGGCAGCAGCAGGATGAGCAGCAGGCTCAGAATCAAGACTTGCCACCACCTCCACTTATCGGACAGCAGGTTCCGGTCGATGCTGCACAACTTATGCAAGCTGTGAATGCTTTGTTAGGAGTAGTAGGTCAACAGTAGCAAGACATGAGGAGGGACATGCAGATGGTCCAAGAAAACGCCGAAGCTTGGAGACAGGAGACACACAGGTTAAATGGGAATGGAGGAAATGGAGTTAAGCATGCAGATGTGCTTAGTCTGAACAAATTTGTGGACCTGGTGCATAAGTTTGAGCCAGTACAAGTAAGCCTCTCGAAACACAGTTGTGGATGGAAGAGGTTGAGAAGACATTTGCTGCTTTGGATATCCCAGAGAACAAGAAAGTGGAATATGCCTCCTATTTGCTGACTAGAAGAGCCAACAACTGGTGGTTGAGCACTAGAAGACACATGATTGGTATAATTACATGGCAAATGTTTCAGTAGGCCTTCTACAGAGAATTCTTTCCTGATAGTGTTAAGCAGAGAATGCTTCAAGAGTACTACACTCTGCAGTAAGGAAAAATGACAGTGGAAGAATATGAGTCAGAATTACACAGGTTGATGAGATTTCTACCTGACGCTCTGAAAGAGAGTGAAGAGGCCAAGGTTAGCAGATTGATCACTAGACTAGAACCTGAGATCCAGTATCAGGTGAATTTGATGGATTTGAGCAACTACTCAGTTGTGGTGAACAAAGCTAAGACAGTGGAGCAAGGTTTGAGCAGGATTAGAAGCTATGAGCCATAGAGGAATCAGATATTTTTAGGCAAGAGGCCAGCAGCTGGTGTACTTACAAGATAGAGGCAAGAGGCCTATTACTCAAAATTTCAGGTCAGCAGTGCAGAATACAGATAGAAGATGCACGAGACGCCTTGGACCACATGATGTGAAGGATTGCAAATGGGTAGAGGATGCTTGCTTTCCTTGTGGAAAGTTGGGACACAAGAGTAATACCTGCACAGACAAAGTTATTCCACAGGTTTTCTGCTTCAAGTGTGGGCAGAGAGGACACAGAGCTGTGGATTGTAAAGGAGGGTAGTATAGCAGAGTTTATTCTAGCCAAGGGCAGCGAGCACTAGCAAAGGTTTACGCTTTACAGCGTAGTGAGACTTCTAGTGTTGACACTATCGTGGGTATGTTTCCTATACTCCTGCATAGTGCATATGTGTTGTTTGATACTGGTGCCAGTTTCTCTTGGGTTTCTGAATCTTTTATGTTGTTTGTGGTATATCTGCCTAGATGTGTATCTGTTAGTACTCCTTTGGGAAGTGAGTCTGTATTGAATAGAATTTGTAAGAATGTGGATATTGAGATAGAAGGTAGGCATCTACCTATAGATTTGGTGGTGCTGGATATGTTGGATTTTGATATGATTTTGGGTGTACACTGGTTGGCAAAGTACCATGTGGTGATTGATTGTTATAATCAGTAGTAGAATTCAATATGCCCAATGGTGATCAATTTGTTCATAAGTTAGTAGTGCAAAGACCTCTAGTTTTACCTACTTATGAATTGTGGGGAGGATCAGTTTTGGCTGCTATGGTGAAAGAAGATAAAAAGGAGTTAGTGTTGTCGGATGTTCTAATTGTATGTGAGTATCCAGAAATTTTTCCAGAAGATCTGCTTGGATTACCACTAGAGAGGGAAGTGGAGTTTAATATTGACTTGGTACTCGATACTATACCGAAATCCAAAGCTTCTTATCGAATGGCTCCTACAGAACTTGCTGAGCTTAAAGTGTAGTTGGATGAATTATTGAAGAAGAAATTCATCAGACCTAGTGTTTCACCTTGGGAGCTCCAGTTCTATTTGTTAAGAAGAAGGATGGTAGTATGAGACTATGCATTGATTACAGAGAATTGAATCAGGTGACAGTGAAGAACAAGTATCCTTTCCCACGAATTGATGATCTGTTTGATCAGTTGGCAGGAGCTTCAATATTCTTAAAGATAGACTTGAGATCTGGATATCATCAGTTGAGAGTGAAAGCCGAAGATATTCAGAAGACAGCTTTCAGGACAAGGTATGGACATTATGAATTTGTTGTCATGCCTTTTGGACTCACCAGTGCACCAGCAGTATTTATGGATTTGATGAACAGAGTCTTCAGGGAGTATCTTGATATATTCGTGGTAGTCTTTATTGATGACGTATTGGTGTATTCAAGGACTAAAGAGGAGTACAAAGAACATTTGAGATTAGTTCTGACTAGATTGAAGGAAGAGAAGTTGTATGCGAAGTTTTCAAAATGTGAGTTCTGGTTAGAACAGGTATCTTTCTTAGGACATATTGTTGATGGTAGTGGAATATCAGTGGATCCTGAGAAAGTCAAAGCAATAGTTGAATGGCCAAGACCCAAGACTGTGACGGAAATCAGAAGTTTTCTAGGAATGGCAGGATATTACAGAAGATTTGTGGAGATTTTTCCAAGATTGCCGGTCCTTTGACCCGATTGACACAGACGGGAGTGAAGTATGAATGGAGTGAGAACTGTGAAGCTAGTTTTCAACTGTTGAAGAATAAGTTAGTATCTGCTCCAGTGCTAGCCTTACCTGTGAGTGGTGAGGAGTATGCTATATATAGTGACGCCTCTAAACAAGGTTTAGGATGTGTGTTGATGTAGAAAGGCAGGGTTATAGCATATGCTTCAAGACAGTTAAAGTCCTATGAGAGGAATTATCCTACTCGTGATCTGGAACTAGTAGCAGTTGTGCATGCTTTGAAGCTGTGGAGACATTATCTATATGGTGAAGGATGTAAAGTGTATACGGATCATAAAAGTTTAAAGTACATCTTTACCCAGAAAGAGTTGAATATGAGACAGAGAAGATGGTTGGAACTGATAAAGGATTTTGATATTGATATTCAGTATCATCTCGGAAAGGCGAATGTAGTAGCTGATGCCTTGAGCAGAAAGAGAATAGAGAATCTTGCAGTTTTGATCACGACGGAATGTCATCTCATTAATGATATGAGGAAGCTTGAACTAGAAATAGTCACAAGACAAGTAGGTGAAAGATTGGCTAATATGATAATTCAACCTACTCTTGTGGACAGAATCAAGATAGCTCAAACCGACGATCAGAGTATCTTGGAGATTAAGCAGAGAATGGAGAATGGTAGGGTACCAGAGTTCTACATAGATGATGAAGGTATCCTTAGGTATAAAGGGAGATTGTGTGTGCCAGCGCAAGGAGAACTTAAGAAGGAATTGTTGAACGAAGCACATTACTCCAGTTATTCCATTCATCCTAGAGGGAAAAAGATGTATCAAGATTTGAAAAAGCTATACTGGTGGAACAATATGAAGAAGGAGATAGCTTAATATGTATCTAAGTGCCATACGTGTCAGATGATTAATATTGAGCACAGAAAACCAGCAGGTGAGTTGAAGCCTTTGCCAATACCACAGTGGAAATGGGAACATATCACCATAGATTTTGTTTCTGCTTTACCCAAGGCGAGAGATAAGCTTGATTCAATTTGGTTCATTGTGGATTGTCTCACAAAAGTAGCTCACTTTATACCTATTAAGACTGGTTATAAGTTAGAGCGTTTGGCATAGTTGTATATCAAAGAGATTGTGAGATTGCACGGAATACCAGCAACAATCGTATCAGATAGGGATACTAGATTCATTGGGAGATTCTGGAAAAGTCTACATCAAGCTTTGGGAACCAAGGTTGTGTTCAGTACTGCTTATCATCCTCAAACTGATGGGCAATCTGAAAGGACCATATAGACTTTGGAAGATATTTTGAGAGCATGTGTGTTGGATTTTAATGGAAGTTGGGATGAGCATTTGCCACTAGTGGAATTTACCTATAACAACAGTTATCAAGCGTCGATTAGCATACCTCCATACGAAGCGCTTTTATGGTAGAAAGTGTAGATCACCTATTCAATGGGATGAAGTAGGTGAAAGACAATTGCTGGGACCAGAGTTAGTCCAAGATGCAGTTGACAAGGTCAGTTTGATCAGGCAAAGATTACAAGCTGCTCAGAGTAGACAAAAGAGTTATGTGGATAAACGAAGAAGACCAATGGAATTTCAGGTAGGCGAACACGTTTTGCTAAAGATTTCACCAACAAAAGGAGCTGTCAGATTTGGCTTAAGAGGAAAGTTGAATCCTCAATATGTGGGACCATATGAGATTCTTGAAAGGATAGGCGACATAGCTTATAGATTAGCTTTACTGCCTGATTTGGAGGGAGTACATAATGTGTTCCATGTATCCATGCTTAGAAAGTATGTCAGAGATCCGGAAGAAATAATAGCTCTTGAACCGTTGGAAGTACAGCTCAACCTTACGACAATTGAAAAGCCGATCAGAATTGTGGATTTTAAGGAGAAGATTCTGAGAAGCAAGGTGATCAAATATGTGAGAGTACAATGGACTAATCAAACTGAACGTTAAGCTACCTAGGAGCTAGAAGAAGATATGAGGACAAAATATCCAGAGTTGTTTTATTAATCCAGGTAACTTTCGAGGACGAAAGTTCTTTTTAGGAGAGGAGAGATGTAAAATACAGAAATAAAGATGGAAATATAATGAATTATGAATCATGAGATGATATAGGATGAGTTTAAGGTCAAAACAAGTAAATTGTAAAAGTTTAAGTTTGTTGTAGGACAAATATTAAAGTTCGGATTTCTGCAATTTTTGACAGATTGTACGCTGTCTCCTGGAGAATCTACGCTGTCGGCGTAGAGACGGCGTAGGTTGGGAACAGTAGTGTTTTTCTTAACGCTGGGAGGAACGCTGCTGGTGTTCACTAGGGTTTCTCTCAACACCAGCATGGAACGCTGCCGGCGTAGGGCATGGATTTGCCGGCATAAATAGTAGGATCGAAGTTCTGGGAAATCAAAGCCCCGATGAACGCTGCCAGCGCTAGTGTAAATTTTGCCAGCATAGGGTATACGCCGATAAGATCTACACGTATGCCGCCGGCGTATGACCAAATTTCTATAAATATGAGACGCGAAAAACATTTTCGACATATTTTCTTTTATCATTTTCTTCTTGCGTCAAAAAGGGTTTTGGAGTGTTCTTAGAGATCCAGGCTTGGAGAATCATCCGGAGGGTGTTTTTGATCCAAAGTAAATTTATTTTAATCTTCTCTTATGGATTAAATATGAAATTGTATACGTTTTCTTAGGGTTTGGGTTGGATTTTGCATGAAGGTTCTTGTGAGGAAACCTTAGCACATGTGAGATCTGTGAATTGGTGAATGCAAGTCGAGTTTTAATTATTCAAAATAGTAAGTTTATCTCCTCTATGATAGATTCAAATAAAATACGGGTTAAACAATCCTCATACGTTCTTATTGTTGTGCATTTAGGGTTTTGGGTGAAATAATTGGTGTTAAGTTTGATCGGAATAGACGGTATAGATAACGGAGATTTTTTTCAGGTTAAGGTTTTTGGAGAATTCATATTTGTTAGGATATTTTGATAATGCGATCATATTTGTTGATATATATATATATATATATGTTGTAACAGGACATTTGGAGTTTGTGGAATTGTTGTTGGTGTGGATATAAGAGTTTGTGGAGTTCGGGTTGTCTTTGTTGTTGTTGGTATCAGATTCTGAGGATTTGATTTATATTCCTGAAATTTAGAAAGGTACAACCAATCCTTGCTTGTTGTTTTTGCCTATAAGTTTAGTATTGATTGAATGCTTGTAGGAACAAAATTTCTTAATAAACTTAATCGTTATTCGGGTTAATAGTTGTATGATTGATTGTGCTTGGCTTTGACCAGTAAAGACCTGGCAGACAGTGATACTGGTGTGGCACCTTGATGATCTTGGTGTGAGGTTGTCACTAGTGGACTCGCCTTGATATGATTCTGGTAGAATTAGGTGTTCTGGATTTGGGGTGTTTGGGGAGTACCCACTCATCCATATATGTATATGATTATTATTTTCAAAGAGTTGTATGATTTTTAATGGAGTCTGAGTAACTCCGAGTTCAAGATTAGTGTATGCCTAATATTGGACTGTGTTGTTGTGTTAGCTTAAGAAAGATAATAATATGATTATTTGCATTAGTTGAAGTTGCATGAATTGTATGCCTTTTGTATGTGCATATGCATTTGTTTTTGGATTGGAGTTATTATACTGGGCGTTGCCGCTCATTCTTTTAAATTTTAGGTACAAGTGAAGAAGATATAGTGTATGATCTATCCGGTTATGATTTACTCTTTGATAGCGGGGATGGCGATAGTGGACCCAACTACCTAGCCGAGAGTTAGGCTTCATAAACCAAGTTTCCGAGAGAAGACATGTTTTGATCATTTGAGATCATAGTTGGATTCATAGTTGGTTTTAATTGAAAAGATTTTAATGTAAACAGTATTTAGTTTCTATTGAATTTGTTAACTGTGAAGTCAACTTGGATTTTATGTTTGAACAAGGAGTTTATGTTTTATGAAATATGATTTTTTAGTTTTAACAGGTTTGGTATTTTATGAGTTACCCTATGAGTGTTTACAGGTGATGATTGTATTATTGTAGATAATAGAGCCTTTGCATATCCTTTATAAGAGGGGATACGTGGCGGGTTGTAATGCCTTATTTTAGGGCGTTACAGTATGTGATACCATATTTATAATCTTACGTGCTTTATAATATGAAAGTAATATGAAATATCACCTTTTAAAATCTCTCACATAATATTAAGTCATAAAATGTTTTCCATGGTTCGACACTTGTTAAGGTTTAGATCGTCCAATTATAGCTTCTACCAAAATAGGGTGCAATAAACTATCCTAGTCAGACAGGATGAATAATAGTGTTATCCACATGTCGTAATGGTTAGATTTAAATAAGCTATCAAAATTTTTTTAGGCCTATGGCATTGAATTGGATTAGTAGGTCGGGACATGTGATATCAATCCCATAACAAGAGTTACATATGATGTAATTGGAAAGAGTTTCTTACCTAAATAACTAAATTTTGAGTGTCATACCCCAGCTGACTCAATATTTGGTGAAATATGGATCTTATTCAACTAAGAAACTTTATTGATAAAATGGTTTCCAAATTAATATTTGAGGGTTATTAATTTGATAAAATAGTGGAAGCATGTAAAATGGCTTATATAAAGATAAATTAACTTTGCATACCTCTGTATGTAAATTATGCAATAAACAATACAACATTGTGATCGATTCTCAAAAAGAAAAACTGAATACCATAAACTTCCTTAATTAGCATTGAAACTTAAGAATTATTCTTAAGCATGAAAGGAAGTTATATGTAATTGATGAACCAACCCTTGAAGAACCTACTGCTGATGCTCCAAGAGCTGAAAGGAATGCTTATAATAAACATAAAGAAGACTCTTTGGATGTCACTTGCATCATGCTTGCCATCATGGATCCTGAGCTTTAGAAGCAAATGGAAGACATGAAAGCATACAATATGATCGTACACCTTAAGGAAATGTTCCAAGAACAGGCAAGGCATGAGAGGTTTACAGTAGCCTGAGAATTGAATTCTTATAAAATGGCTCTTGGTAGCTTCGTGAGTGCACATGTACTCAAGATGAAAGGCTACATTTGTCACACCCCAAGGGGTACTCTAAACGTGGCAGTCTGCCGTACACAATACTAAAGCCTAGGAATGACTACCTCAGTCATGCAAAGGCTTCCATATTATATACAAGGCGTACATCACAACCAAGGGAACGCATCGGAGTAGCGCAATTTATATTGATAATAAATAAGTAACAAGGCAAAGAGAATACTTATCATAAAACATATACATATTACATTTCAATTCTTAGGGGCATATCCCTCTATTATCTTCAAATAAATATACATCACTAATCATATATTACATATAAAGAACCTTATAAAATCACTTCATCTTATGATTCCATTTCCTTCATAGAAGCTTAATCATCCTTCCATGACTTCCTTAATGTTATGATCCTCAATTTAAGCCATGGGCATATTTGTTTCAACAAAATCTATAGAGGTATAAGCTACAACTAGCTTAATGAGATATTCCTTTTCATTCGCATCATATATTCAAACAAGTTCATTTAGATTTTCACTCATATGCTATGCAAACAATGCATCAATCACATGATTACGCAAATATATATAGTTATCCGGAAACCATATATAGAACGGATTTACCCCTCCGTATCAAAGGTTAGGGAATCGGGGTTGAAGGTCCTCGACCTTCTACTACTAGTCCCTAGGTCTTCACCCATAGCGTTCGGTTGGCTCGGCTCTGAACCTAGAGTCGCTTTCCCCGAGCGATTTGGATTCTCCAGGAAGGAACATGGCCCGTGGCACCGCATGATCACAGCCAATCCAACTCTACACGTAGGAGTAGCGGCCTTCCGAAATAGATGTGACTCGATGGATGCTATGCGTGAACGTTTTATTTTTCTTAAGCCAAACCTTGTTAAGGTTTATTAGGGACGATAAATCAATTTAGCAAACAATAAACAGGCATACAAGTAAGTAAACAAAATTATTTAAACAAACAGTTCGAAGTTGCGATATTCTTAATTCTCATTTTATGCATAAACATAGAATCACGTATATACACATAATCCCAAATTCCTCAAATATATATATCATTTTTATCTTTTCTTAGTATACTAATGCTACTACTTGCAAGCACAAGCAAGGTAATGAAATTAGGAGGAATAACTCAATCGTCCATTTTGCAATCTTCCTAGTCGTAGTAATCCTCGGGTAGGGTATTCTCATATCCTTCATCACCTAGACAATAGAAATACCCGGGATGAGTCTTTCATGAAATTTCTAATCTTGGAGATTCTAAACTTTACTTAAAATCGCGGTAAAATCATATAAGAGGAAATTCCAACTTAAAATGGTCATAACTTGCTCATTTTAACTCGGAATTCCGCATATAATATACCGTTTTCTACCTATTCGAAAAGATATATCCATTTCTAAACTTATCTTTTTCATAAAAGGTCATTTGGATTCCAAAAACGTTGGGTACAGATTTAAAACGAATTATTTCTAAACTTTTGCAAATCCATTTCTAACTCAACTTCATTTTAAAGAAAATCCTTTAGTAAACATATATATATATATATATATAATTGATAAATCCTTTGAGTATATAGATAAGCTCACTTTATATGCAAGATTTCTAATAGTAGTGTCTCAACAATTTATTTCATAAAACAATTCATTTTGATTTATTAAAACTTTAGCTTCGACAATTTTGTTTCAAGTCTTTTGAAGAAACTTTATATCTTCATAGGTTGTTATAATTTGAGTATATTCTTATTTTATTTTCTTCATTCTTTTTCCGAAACAAGTTAAATTTTCTTTTAACCTTTAGTCTTGCATAAATTTTACTCCTAGTGATTAAAGATAAATTTATCAAAAGTATATTAAGTTGATGAAAACCCTTTTTATAATTTTGTATTTAGGATGGTTTTAGAAAATGAGTCTTGTCTTCTTATATTCATTTCTAAAATATAAGCTTTTGCTTTCTAAAACTTGTTTTTTCATTTCTTTTGAAAAGAATCATCTTTATTGATAAAATCCATTATTGTTAATCTTACTTTATTTATATTCTTTTGAAAATGAGTTCCTTCTTTTTAGAAATTTGAAAATTCATTATTTTTCCTAAGTGGGTTCATAACTTTATGAGTTGATTTTTATCTTAACTTTGAAAACTAGTTTGTTTTCTTAGTTTTATTATGAAGTTTAAAAGAGTTTAAATCTTAGGCTTTTTGTAAACACTTTTAATATTAATAAATTATTTTACTAAAGCTTAGATTAACATAATATTCAAAGAAAATATTTATTTCTTATGTTTCCTTGGTAATCTATTTTTGTTATTTAAGAAAACGTTGAGAAAACTCTATTTTTATGTTTTTGATAATAACTTCATGATTTTGTGATAAATCATATAATAGAAAATTCGGTTTTAAGTTCCTTTAGTAAAGTAAAATTCTATTTTTAGATTAGTTGAGACATTAGCATTATGTAGATGAAAGTATCATGAGCATATAAAGTAATAAGAACATAAGAAATTACTAGAAACAAATAATAAGTAAGAAAATAAAATATCAAGTATTGGGAACCTTAGCTTCATTAAGGTATCCCGGTCAAGTATTGGAGCCTTAGCTTCATCAAGACATCCCGGGACTAAGAATGGACTAGTCTCGAAAGATTAAAGAAAATAAATAAAAGATTGTTTTAACTTGATATGGACGAGTCTAAGACTAGAAAGACTAGAAAGACTAGTCTTAATAACAACATGAAATAAATAAATTACATAACTTGAAAGTAAATAAATAACAAATGAGCTTATATGCTCTAAATAAATATATATACATAGTATACATAATATTATATAAGTTAGATTAGAAACAAATAATAACAATAATAATAACAAACATAATATTAACATAAAGCAAAGAATAGAAACATGAACAAAACAAAACATGAATAAATTGTTGTTTCTTTAACTCTCATGAGTTTAAGAAACATACACTAAACTCATGTTAAGTTGTATGAACATGATAAAAAATAGGTAGAATTTTTACCTAAGGTTTTATGGAAGGTTTGAAAAGAGATAATTGGGTTTTGTGTTTGATTTTCTTCTTGAAGAGTAGAAATGGATAGAGAGTATTTGAAAGGGAATGGTTGGAGAGAGGTTTTGAGAGAGTGTTTTGGTAGAGTTTTGTTATGTAAAATGAGTGTGTGAAAGAATGAAGGAGGAAATGGGGTATTTATAGAATTTTTAGAGTGGAAATTAGATGTAATAAAATAATTTGAAAAAGAAAAATAATTGAGGGAAATAGAGGGATGGCGGCGCATAAGAGAGAGAGGGAGGAGAGTATATTTTGTTTGTTTTGTAATTTTTGCAAGAAAATAATTAATATGTAAGATATGATTTGATATAAGATGTATTGGAAATATAAAAAGTAAGAAAATAGATATGTAGGTGTAAGAAAAGTAGAGATAGGTGAATAGTAATGAATAGTAGAAAAGTACTATAAATAGTAGACTAGACAATTAAAGTACTGGTAGTAATAAAAATACATGTAATAATGCGATATCTGTAATTTTTAGCTATCGAAAAATTCTAAAACTGATATTTTTGGATCCCTTGTATTTTTATGAGTCTATTGGTATAAACGGAATATTTTTAATATTCCGAGCACTAGGACACGCTTTTCGAGCACTGATCCTGTTTGAGTCGGAAGGACACTCGAAATTCGCGAATATGATATTTTTATGTTGCCTTATATTATTATGAACCATTTTAAGCTATTAACTTAATTTCGTTTTCCAGGGTTTGAAAACGTGGGATTGCCGGATCTTAAACACTAGAGTTCATTATAAGCTTTGTTGACTTCAGGGTTCCGGTTTGACTTCTAGTTTCGTCGAATATTTGTAAGTTCGTATAATTTTCGAGTTTTGATCGTTTTATATTTTTAGCTCGACCTCTATGGTTTAGCTTATTTTATTTGTGATTATTTAATAGTTTTTAGTTCTCGGGATCGTTTAACCGAGTCTAGGGTTATGAGTTGACTCAGTTTGACTTTTGGTGAAAATTGAAAATTGTGATTCTAAAATTTTACCGAAGGATTTAAGATTTCATCATTTCGTTGTTAAGCGGTATTTGGATCTATCGTTTTGATTTGCGTTTTATGAATTTGATAGATGATTTGATTGGCGTACGAACGTTGATTAAACCGGTAGTAGGACTTTTTTGTTTCAAAGGTTCTCGTTTTCTCGAGACTAAGAAATCTCGTTTTTGATCTTATTTGGAATTAAGTTTTAACTTGGTTCGATTTTTAGAGTTTCGTTTCTGGTGTTTGACTCGGTCTAGAATTGGGTTTTTATCTTGAGTCGATTTTTCGGGATTTGAATTTTGATATTAGACTTCTAGGATTACTTTTAAGAATTATGAAATTTTCGGAGGTTTACAACATGATAGACTTGAGAAGGTTGGTTCTCCAATTCCTAGAGTTGGATATGGATATGATCTTAGGCTCTTTACCTGCTAGTTATGACCAATTTTTGATGAATTACAACATGCACAAAATGGATAAGTCTATCATGGAATTGCATGGGGTGCTTAAGGAAGCAAAACATAACATTAAAAAAAATAATAATGTCTGATGGTTCAAAAGAGACAGGGCAAAAAGCGAAAAGCCAATGGCAAAGGTAAGGGCAAAGTAAGAGGTTAGACCAAGGCTAAAAGGCCCAAAACCCAGCCTAAGACTAAACCACAAACGGAAGGGGTTTGCTTCTTCTGCAATAAACCAGATCATTGGAAGAGGAATTGCAAGCTATAATTGGAGGATCTGAAAAAAGAAGAAGGGTAGTAAGACTACTTCTTCAAGTATTTATGTTATACAAATCAATTTATCTACTTCTACATCATGGGTATTAGATTCTAGATGTGGCTCCAATATTTATGTAAATGTGCAAGGTCTCAAGTAAAGTAGAAAATTAGCAAAAGGCGAAGTGGGCCTATGTGCGGCAAATGGAGCAAGAGTTGTTGCACTAGCTGTAGGAACCTTTTAATTAACTTTGCGTTATGGATTTATTTTAATTTTAAGCAACTGTTACTATGTGCCTGCTATGAGCAGTAACATTATTTCAGTTTAATGTTTGGACAAGGATGATTCTAGATTTGTTATTGAGAATAATACAATCTCCATCCATTATGGAGACATCTTTTATGGTTTGGCTCATTTATTGAATGGTCTCTATGTTCTAAACTTTGATAAATCTGATAATAAGTCCATTTATAATAAAAATACCAAAAGATTCCAATCTAACAATTTGAATCCGACTTACTTCTGGCATTATCCTTTGGGACACATTAACGAGAAACGCATATCAAAGCTTCATCAAGATAGGTTTTTAGATTCATTTGATTTCGAATTATATGAATCATGCAAATCTTGTTTGATGGGTAACATGATGAAGGCTCCTTTTACTGGACAAAGTGAGAAGCTACTGATTTGTTGGGCCTCACACATATAGATGTATGTGGACCATTGAGTTTACTTGCTAGAGGAGGTTATTTATACTTCATTTCTTTTACTCATGACTTTAGCAGGTATGGATATGTGTACCTAATGAAGCATAAATCTGAATCTTTTGAAAAGTTCAAAATATTCAAAAATGAAGTACAAAATCAACTTGGTAAAAATATCAAAACACTTCGATCAAATTGAGGTGGTGAATATTTAAGCTAAGATTTTTCTACTATCTTAGGGATTATGGGATAATCTCATCGGTAACTCCTCAGGAACACCACAATGGAATGGTGTTTTTGAATGGAGAAATTGAACCTTATTATATATGGTTCGATAAATGATGAGTCATATAGATCTTCCAATATCTTTCTAGGGATATGCCCTGAAAACTACTGCGTTTATATTGAATAGGGTTCCATCAAAATTGGTTGAAAAGACATCCTATGAGTTATAGAATGGAAAACATCAAGTTTGTCTTTTCTAAAGATATGGGATTGTAATGCATATGTCAAACGTTAAGTGTCTAACAAATTGGAACCCAAATCTAATAAATGCTTGCTTGTGGGATATCTAGAAGAAACAAAAGGATATTACTTCTATAGCTGATTTGAGAAGAAAGTGTTTGTTGCTCGTAATGGTCACTTTTTAGAGAAAGAGTTTGTTTTTAAAGGAACCACTGGCAGTAAAATACAACTCAAGAAGTTTAAGAACCACAAATTGATACAACACCCATGATGGATGTTCGATTAGACTCACAAATAGTTGCTGAGCTTGAACCACTAGCTGAAGGCTCGTGTAGATCTGGTAGGATCGTCATGAGCTTGAGAGATATGAATTTCTCATACTGACAATCGTGATGTAATGCTCATAGATCAAGATGAGCCCACATCTTACCAGGAAGCAATAAAGGGCTCTAACTCTGAGAAATGGTTAATAGCCATGAAAGCAAAAATGCAATCCATATATGATAATCAAGTTTGGACTTTGATTGATCCACTTGATGGAGTCATAACCGTTGGGTGTAAATGGGTTTTCAAAAAGAAAACTGACATGGATGGTAACGTGCATATTTACAAAGCACGACTAGTTGCAAAAAGTTTTAAAAAAACTCATGGTATAGACTATGACAAAACCTTTTCACCTGCAGTCATGCTTAAGTGTTAGAATTACTCTTGTTATAGCTGCATATTATGACTATAAGATATGGAAAATGGATGTCAAAATAGCATTTTTGAATGGAAACCTTATTGAGGATGTGTACATGACACAATATGAGGGTTTCGATAGTCCAAGGAATTCACATAAGGTTTGCAAGCTTCAAAGATCCATTTATGGCCTGAAGCAAGCATCTCGAAGTTGGAATCTTCGTTTTGATGAAGCAATCAAACAGTTTGATTTCTTTCAAAATGAAGATGAACCTTATGTTTACGAGAAGGTTAGTAGGAGCGCAATAGTTTTCTTGGTGCTTATGTAGACGACATACTGCTTGTTGGAAGCGATATTCCTACATTACAAAATGTCAAAACATGGTTAGGAAATTGTTTCTCAATGAAGGACTTAGGTGAAGCTACCTATATTTAGGCATTAAGATCTATAGAGATAGATCTAGCAGGACCATTAGCCTAAGTCAGAGTACATACATTGACAAAGTACTAAAAACATTTAGTATGAAAAATTCTAAGAAAGGATTTCTTCCAATGTCATATGGAATTAAATTGAGCAAGACTCAATGTCTTGCTTCGAAGGAGGAACGGAAACGCATGAATAGGATTCCATATGCTTCTGCTATTGGTTCCATCATCTATGTTATTTTATGCACTCAACTTGATGTCGCTTATTCATTAAGCATCACAAGTAGGCATCAGTCAAATCCAGGTGAGAGTCACTGATATCAGTAAAAAACATTCTAAAGTATTTGAGAAGGATTAAGGATGTTTTAATATTCAGGGTTATTAATTTGATAAAATAGTGGAAGCAAGTAAAATGGCTTACATAAAGATAAATTAACTTTGCATACATCTGTATGTAGATTATGGCAATAAACAATACAACGTTGCAATCGATTCTCAAAAAAGAAAAACTGAATACCACAAACTTCCTTGATTGGCATCGAAACTGAAGAATTATTCTTAAGCATGAAAGGAAGTTATATGTAATTGATGAACCAACCCTTGAAGAACCTGTTGCTGATGCTCCAAGAGCTGAAAGGAATGCTTATAATATGCATAAAGAGGACTCTTTGGATGTCACTTGCATCATGCTTGCCGTCATGGATCCTAGCTTAAGAAGCAAATGGAGGACATGAAAGCGTACGATATGATCGTACACCTTAAGGAAATGTTCCAAGAACAGACAAGGCATGAGAGGTTTACAGTACCCGAGAATTGAATTTTTATAAAATGGCTCTTGGTAGCTCCGTGAGTACACATGTACTCAAGATGAAAGGCTACATTGATAGACTTGAGAAGGTTGGTTTTCCAATTCCTAGAGAGTTGGCTATGGATATGATCTTAGGCTCTTTACCTCCTAGTTATGACCAATTTTTGATGAATTACAACATGCATAAAATGGATAGTCTATCATGGAATTGCATGGGGTGCTTAAGGAAGCAAAACATAACATTAAAACAAATAATAATGTTCTGATGGTTCAAAAGAGACGCAAAAAGCGAAAAGCCAATGGCAAGGGTAAGGGCAAAGTAAAAGGTGAGACCAAAGCTAAAAGGCCCAAAACCGAGCACAAGACTAAACCACCAAAGGAAGGGTTTGCTTCTTTACAATAAACCAGATCATTGGAAGAGGAATTGCAAGCTATACTTGGAAGATTGAAAAAGAAGAAGGGTAGTGAGACTACTTTTCAGGTATTTATGTTATACAAATCAATTTATCTACTTCTACATCATGGGTATTACATTCTCGATGTGCTCTCACATTTGTGTAAATGTGCAGGGTCTCAAGCAAAGTAAAAAATTGGCAAAAGGCGAAGTGGGCCTACGTATGGTAAATGGAGCAAGAGTTGTTGCACTAGCATTAGAAACTTTTTAATTAACTTTGCATTATGGACTTATTTTAATTTCAAGCAACTGTTACTATGTGCCTACTATGAGCAGCAACATTATTTCAGTTTTATGTTTGGACAAGGATGGTTTTAGATTTGTTATTGAGAATAATACAATCTCCATCCATTATAGAGACATCTTTTATGGTTTTGCTCATATATTGAATGGTCTCTATGTTCTAAACTTTGATAAGTCTGTTAATAAGTCTATTTATAATATAATATCAAAAGATTCCAATCTAACAATTTGAATCCGACTTACTTCTGGCATTGTCGTTTGGGACACATTAACGAGAAACACATATCAAAGTTCATCAAGATGGGTTTTTAGATTCATTTGATTTGGAGTTATATGAATCATGCAAATCTTGTTTGATGGGTAACATGACAAAGGCTCCTTTTACTGACAAAGTGAGAAAGCTACTGACTTGTTAGGCCTCATACATACAAATGTATGTGGACCATTGAGTTCACCTGCTAGAGAAGGTTTTTTGTACTTCATTTCTTTGACTGATGACTTTAGCAGGTATGGATATGTGTACCTAATGAAGCGTAAATCTAAATCTTTTGAAAAGTTCAAAATATTCAAAAATGAAGTACAAAATCAACTTGGTAAAATATCAAAACACTTCGATCAGATTGAGGTGGTGAATATTTAAACCAAGATTTTTCTGACTATCTTAGGGATTATGGGATAATCTCATCGCTAACTCCTCCAGGAATACCACATGGAATGGTGTTTTGATGGAGAAATTGAACCTTATTAGATATGTTTCGATCAATGATGAGTCAGACAGATCTTATAATATCCTTCTAGGGATATGCCTTGAAAACTGCTGTTTATATTGAGCAGGGTTCCATCAAAATCGTTGAAAAGACATCATATGAGTTATAGAATAGAAAACATCCAAGTTTGTCTTTTCTAATGATATGGGAATGTGATGCATATGTCAAACGTCAAGTGTCTGAGAAATTGGCACCCAAATCTAATAAATGCTTGTTTGTGGGATATCTAAAAGAAACAAAAGGATATTACTTCTATAGCTAATCTGAGAACAAAATGTTTGTTACTCGTAATAGTCACTTTTTAGAGAGAGTTTGTTTTTAAAGGAACCAGCGGGAGTAAAATACAACTCAAGAAGTTTGAGAACCACAAACTGATACAGCGCCCATGATGGATGTTCGATCAGACTCACAAATAGTTGCTGAGCCTGAACCACTTGCTGAAGGCCCACATAGGTCTGGTAGGATTCGTCATGAGCTTGAGAGATATGATTTTCTCATCACTGACAATCGTGATGTAATGCTCATAGATCAAGATGAGCCCACATCTTACAAGGAAGCAATAAAAGGCTCTGACTTTGAGAAATGGTTAACAGCCATGAAAGCAGAAATGCAATTCATATATGATAATCAAGTTTGGATTTTGATTGATCTACCTGATGGAGTCAAAACCATTGGTGTAAATGGGTTTTCAAGAAGAAAACTGACATGGATAGCAACGTGCATATTTACAAAGCACGACTAGTTGCAAAAGGTTTTAAACAAACTCATGGTATTGACTATGATGAAACGTTTTCACCTGCAGTCAGGCTTAAGTGTTAGAATTCCTCTTCCTATAGCTACATATTATGACTATAAGATATGGCAAATGGATGTCAAAAAAACCTTTTTGAATGGAAACCTTATTGAGGATGTATACACGACACAACATAAGGGTTTTGACAGACTAGGAATTCACATAATGTTTGCAAGCTTCAAAGATCCATTTTATGGATTGAAGCAAGCATCTCGAAGTTGGAATCTTCGTTTTGATGAAGCAATCAAACAATTTGATTTCTTTCAAAATGAGGATGAACCTTGTGTTTATGAGAAGGTTAGTAGGAGCGCAATATTTTTTGGTGCTTATGTAGACGACATACTGCTTGTTGGAAGTGATATTCCTACATTACAAAATGTCAAAACATGGTTAGGAAATTGTTTCTCAATGAAGGACTTAGGTGAAGCTGCCTATATTCTTGGCATCAAGATCTATAGAGATAGATCTAGCAGAACCATTAGCTTAAGTCAAAGTGCATACATTAACAAAGTACTAAAAACATTTAGTATGAAAAATACTAAGAGAGGATTTCTTCCAATGTCATATGGAATTAAATTGAGTAAGACTTAATGTCTTGCTTCGAAGGAGGAACAGAAACGCATGAGTAGGATTCCATATGCTTCTACTATTGGTTCCATCATGTATGTCATTTTATGCACTCGACCTGATGTCACTTATGCATTAAGCATCACAAGTAGGCATCAGTCAGATCTAGGTGAGAGTCACTGGATATCAGCAAAAAACATTCTAAAGTATTTGAGAAGGACTAAGGATGTTGTTTTAACATATGGAGGACATGAAACTAATCTTGTGGTAAATAGTTACACATATGTCAGTTTTTAGTCTGATTTAGATGATTTTCGATTGCAATCTAGTTATGTATTTTGTTTGAATGGAGGTGTTGTAAGCTGAAAGAGTTCCAAACAGGACACAGTTGCGGATTTTACTAAAGAGGTAGAGTATATAGCAGCATCGGATGCACCTAAGGAAGCAGTTTAGATCAAGAAGTTCATTACTTCTTTATGAGTTGTTCCTAGCATTTCAGATCTAATGGACCTCTATTGTGATAACAATGGGGCTATTGCACAGGCTAAGAAACCAAGATCACACCAGTGATCCAAACATATACTCAGATGTTATCATCTCATTCGAGAGATCATCAATAGAGGAGATGTTAAGATATGTAGAGTACATACAGGAGACAATATTACAAATCCGTTGGCTAAGCCTCTTCCCTAGTCTAAGCATGATAGTCATACTAGAGCATTAAGGGTTAAACTTATGTTTAACTAGTCTACATGAATTCTATGCCATTTGAATGTGTATTATCTTTATAATATGAGTCATTTTCTTTATCAAGGTTTTTATTAGCCTTTTTGCTTTGTTAAAGTATTATTCCTTGGATAAATTAGTTATTCCTTATGTCATTAAAGTATGTGACTTTAATAGTAAAACCATAAAGTGAAAAATAATTTTATTCTAAATTATCTATAGTCGTTCGTTATATGGAATAATAATGAATTAAAACTAGTATGTTGTTTAGATGATGATCATGTTTTATTGATCATGGATATGAGATATTAATTAAGCACATAAGTACATGTAAAAGTATATTGTATTGGAATGACCAAATATGATAATGTTATATGGATCAATGCGATAAGTATTTCTCATCTGTAGTGTTGTTTTAATCCTTAGACCTAAAATCACCATGGATTCTAATATGAGGAATATTGTGTTTTAACTCAATTAAAAGTTATCTTTTGTGTGGTGCGAATCATGATCAAACAACGAGATAAATAAGATAAATCAAGACGATTCAAAGAATGGAAAAATGAAGTGAAAAGATGTGAGCCAGCCCTAAAGCCGCCGTACTTTATTAGTTTGTTGCTTTATTTCCTATTTTCTTTAGACGGTATCTTGTATTTATTATTTAGTTAATTTTGCATTTATTAGGATTTTGACTTTTAGGATTCTATCTTTTGGGTTTCCTTTAGTCATTATTTTTATTTATTATTTGTCTTTATAATTAGTCACTATTGTATTTATTATTTACCTGTTTAGGATTTTCATGAAATAGGATAAATAGCCCTTTGGGCTTGTCTTTTTATACAAAATTGATATTTGAAATCTTTGGTATTGAATTGAGAAGATTTTTTCTGAATTTACAATTGTTTAGTAATTGTGTGATTAAGTTCACGTTTTGAGATTCACTTGTTGAGTGTTCTCTGTTACTTAATGCTTCCATGCTACGTCATATTGGTATCAGAGCAAGGTAAGATCCTGCAAGATGTCTTCTGGCAACGATGTTGACAATAGTCGTATTTATGACGGTGTTCATGATGCGAAAGTCTAAGGGGCTGAATAATCGGTTCCAAGGGTAGTGGTGGATGCCATGGATTAGAGATTACGGTAAGTAGAGCAGCTTGTCGAGACTTTGATAGAACAGTTTAACGCCATGGGAGTTGATGCTAGTAGGGGTAGGATTGATGGTGGGAGACAGCCTAGGTAATAGAAGATTATGGTAATCCAATTGATCCACCTATCCATGCGGATAGAAGGGAACAAAACTCTGATGATGATTCAAAGGAAGATGAATTGGTGTATGGGAGAAGACAGCCACCTATAAGGGTGGTTATGGTGGAGGTAGGAGCCGAAGAGGCTGCCGAGATTACGACGATTACGATCAATCGGATGGTAAAGATTTTCACTTAAAGGTAGATCTCCCTTACTTTAATGGTACATTAAATATTGAAGAGTTTCTTGATTGGTTGGTGGAGGTGAAGAGATTCTTTGATTATAAGGATGTTCCGGAGGAGCGAAGGTTAAAGACAGTGGCTTGTAGGTTGAAGGCTGATGCTTCTACCTGGTGGGAGAGAGTGTAGAGTAGGCGGTTGAGGGAAGGAAGACAACCGGTACGGACATGGATCCATATGAAGTAGCTATTCAAGGGGGAGTTTTTATTACCTGATTATGAGTAAATATTGTTTCAATAGTATCAACGTTGCCATCAAGGGCCACGAACCGTTCATGAATACACAGCCGAATTCATGAGATTGGCGGAGTGCAATGATCTCAGGGAAAGTGAAGGGCAGCAAGCGGCCAAGTATGTAGATGGTTTAAAATTACAAATTAAAGATAAGATTGGTGTGACTGTTTTGAGGAATATGAGTGAGGCTAAGAATATGGCGTTGAGGGCTGAACTCATGTTGCATGAGAGGAACACCAGGTTTGATGGTGGTAATCGAAGATATCAAAGTGGGAGAGTTAAGTGTATAGGGACTAGTAAAGTTGTTGATGATAAAGAAAAGAATGCTAAAGAAAAACCTACTAGTAGTGGAGAGAAGAGGAGTGAGAAGGCATTGGAGAAGCAACCTATGGAATCTAAAGAGACCTAGAAGCTAAGCAATCCATATGCTAGGCCAATCCTGGGTAAGTGCTACCGCTGTAACCAACATGGGCACCGATCCAATGAGTGTCCCAACAGGCGGACTATTAGTATTGTAGAGAGAGAAGAGAATGAATTGGTATGCTGTGAGCCTGATGGGGATGATGACTATTATGGAGAAGACTGTGAGGACTATAAACCTTCATATGTTATCAGAAAGCTCATGTTGGCACCTAAGAAGGAAGGAGATAGTCAGAGGCACCAGTTATTTCTTACCAGGTATATGATTGGTGGGAGAGTATTTGATTTGATAGTATTTGATTTGATAGTAGATGGTGGAAGTAGTGAGAATATCATTGGTAGACAAGTTGTTAAATGATTACAATTGCCCATTGAGAAGCATCCTAATCCATACACCATTGGGTGGATTAAGGCTGATGAGCAGATTGATGTGCATAAGAGGAGTAGAGTGCCATTCTCTATTAGCAAGTACAAAGATGAAGTCTATTGTGATATAGTGGACATGGATGCCTACCATCTATTATTTGCGCAGCCATGGCAATTTGATGTTGATGCTCAACATGCTAGGAAAGAAAATACGTACAGGTTAGAGAAAGAAGGTGTGAAGTACAGCTTGCTACCCCTTAAGGTAGTCTCACGTCCCAAAGGCTCTAAGCTTGAAGGACGTTCATTTTTTACTATTTCTCAACTTGAGAAGGAGATGGAGGAGACCATGAAAGAATCTAAAAAAGTGTAGGCTTTAGTGGTGAAGAGTGTGTTGAAGGTAGAGGAGGAAGATAGTGCTGAGGTCCCAGTAGAGGTGAAACAGGTATTGGAGGAGTTCAAGGATGTGGTGCTAGATGATTTGCTAGAGGAGCTTCCTCCTTTGAGAGATATTCAGCACCAAATTGATCTGTTGCCACATTATAGGATGAGTCCCAAGGAAACAGAGATCCTGCAGGAAAAGGCTCAAGAGTTATTAGATAAGGGGGATTCATCAAGGATAGTCTGAGCCCTTGCGTCGTACCTGCATTGTTAACTCCTAAGAAAGATGGAAGTTGGAAGAAGATGGGAGTTAGAGGATGTGTGTTGATAGCAGAGCTATCAACATAATGCAGAAGCGTTAAAGTCGGCCTTCAATGCCAAAACATTGAAACTGATACGGATTTAATTGTATTTAATGTCAGTTAATATTTAAAACTGATAAGGATTTAAAACCGAATGCATTATTAGTCTTTATTTGCATTTATTATCTATATTTTAGGATTCCATTTTTTGAATTTCCTTTGTAATGCTATAAATAGTCATTTAGGTTTATTTTTGTAAAGAAGACTTTGAATGTTATTGAATTTTGAAACTCTATTCTAAGAGAAGTTCTCTGAAATTGCAATTATCTTGACAATTGTGTGATTAAGTTCAAGTTTGAAATTGATCGTTGCTATCGGTTTCTATTTTAAATGCTTTCACGCTGCATCAGATTGGTATCAGAGCAGGTAAAATCTTGTGGAGATGTCGTAGACTGCAGAATAAGAGACGGTCGTATTTCTGACGGTCTTCAGGGTACAGAAGTCCTATGTTACGAATGACCGATACGAATGGTGGTAGAGGAAAACATAGGTCAGAGGTTCTGGCGTATGGAGCAGCACTTTAATGACCTGATCTATCAATCCAATGCCAACAGTAGCAGGTAGGATTATTGGAGACAACCGGAAGGTGATCCAAGGATTAGTTTTATTACTTATGATACTGATGAAGAAGATGAGATTTTTTTTTTATGATAGACAACCCCGCAGAAGAGGCGGTGATGGTGGTGGCAGATCTACAAGAGTTAAGGCATATGGAAGATGTAATTTTGATGATTATTTTTAATGTAGGTATAAATATGGAAGGAATGATTTCAAATTACATATTGATATTCCATATTTTAGAGGGGACTTAGGGAATCAGGAATTTGTTGATTGATTAATGAGATTGAGAGAATCTTTAAATATGTAAAAATTCCTGAAGAAAAGGAAGTGAAATTGGTGGCTTAAAAATTGAAGGGCTATGCTTGTTCGTGGGAGAGGTTACAGAATAGGATGTATCGAGAAGGGAAGCATCCTGTTAGAACATGGTTTAGAATGAAGTTATTAATGGAAGACAAGTTTCTCCCTCTGGATTATCCTATAGAGTTTGAGAAGTCGATGGAAAGTAATAATTGGAAGGAAGTAGAAGATGTTGCTACTCCAAAGGAAAGTGGGAAAGGACATGTTGAAGGGACTCCTCAAGAGACCCCATCAAAAATTTCAGAAGCCATCACTCCTGATGTACTGCCTAAAATTGCCATGAAACATATTGAGACTCCTGAAATTATTGAAAGTAAACCTGTGGGAACAGTGGTTCAGGAGGAGAAAGAAAATGGATCAACTACTGTTCAGCTAGAGGACAAGCTGATTGACGAAGTTGAAGATAAAGAAAAGAAAATAGATGAAGTGTTTCAAAGGAAGCAAAGGAGGAGCCTGAAAGTAAGCAGGTTGAGACTAGAAACAAGGAGAAAGTAGATGTGGAAGAAGAATTTAGATGCTGATGATGTAGAGTTTGAGCAGTTGAAAGAATCATATGATATATTTGATCACGCTTTTTCAATATATGCTTTTTTTAAAACTCTATTTAGTTATATTCAATTTCCTTTAAATGAGCAGATCTTTAACCGGCAGTGTATCGGGTGTGTGCAGTAATAAAAATTCGGTGAATACCGAGTCGAATCCATAGGGAGTGAGGACTAGCTCTCAACCGTATTAGTCCAATTCATAGCTAGGAAATCAAAAGATGTTTCTCTTTTTTATTTTCTTTTAATAAAACTACCAAGAAACAAGGATTCCAAACACCTTTAAATGATTAGGTTTAGAGCCAACATATCTGAATAATTAATTAATGTATGCTATTAACCAAATGCAATTGCAAATCCAAATTATCAATGGATTCGGTTTTTAAACAATTCAAGCACCAGATAACAACTTCTTTTCCCAAAGCAAGCTATTACCCTAAATTAACCAATCAATGTTCCCTATTCCTAGGAAAGTGATTAATTGACTAATCTATTCAATTTACCAAACCCTAATTGAATTTAAATCTATATCCTATGTGATTTCAAATCCAAATTAGCTATTCACAAAACGATCAGAAAGGAATTTTCCAATTTCAATCCTAATCTATCATGGATTCCAGGTCTAAGCCAAAATTGCATGATATGTGAAATAACATCAACAACTCGAATACATACAGTTATTCAATCAACAACAGAGATCATCAATTATATAAATCAGATCTACAACTCAAAACCCTAATTAAGATAAAAGGAACAAGCTTTAAACATCATCCAAGATATGAACATAAGAAAAACAACAAAATCACCTCCTCAAAATAATCCTATTCTTGAAATCCAAATCCAAATGACGTTATCTACTTGAATCCTAGTGTGAAATCCGCAATTAAATTAAAATAAAAACTTTTCTAGCATTCTACCCTAATCTAGATCTAGGAGCAAGGAGAGAATTTGTATTTTTGTGCCTAGGGTTTCTTCCCTTTTTTTACAAATGACAAGAAGATAAATTTATATGGATGGTCATAGGGGAGTTACACCGACATTAAAGGCCAGCGACCTTTAATTAAATATGACCGGCCTTTAATGTGAAAATTAATTTTCGAGAGCATTTTTTAATGTATACCGGCTTCAACACCGGCGGCGTAACCGTTCTAGTTGTCGGCGTACAATGAAAAATCACAAACCACTTGATTTTCCCTTATGAACGCTGGCGGCTTTGATTCTCACTGTGCCGGCATATCTTTAAAATTGCAGAAGCTGGCTTAATTTCTTCTTCAACACGGGCAGCGTTCGATCCTGCTTTAAAAACTTGCATTCTGTACACACGCAACACCGGCTAAAAGCCGGTGGCGTAGCCAAAGATTTTGCCGGCGTGTATATAAAAATTTGCAACGCTGGTAAAGATTTCTTCTTGTCACACCCCAAAGGGTACCCTAAACGTGGCAGTCCGCCGTACACAATATTAAAGCCTAAGAATGACCACCTTAGTCACGCGAAGGGTTCTATACTATGTACAAGGCGTCTAACACATAAAGGAGACACATTGGAGAGATACATTTTATATTGGTACACTTGAGTAACAATGTAAAGGAACTACACTTCACTATACTTCAAATATAAATCATTATACTTCAATTACATTCATCAAAGATTCCACTACATAAAACTATTATAAGGCAATTCATAAAACCTAGCTGATAACTTCAAACATTCTTATTCCTTGCCGAATCCCGTCATTCCCGGCTCCAACCATCTCGGTCCCACTTAGCATTCTTGAGATAACCTGCTCATTTAAACAGCTATTGGGGTATAAGCTACACTAGTTTAGTGAGAAATCCCTTAATTTCATACCACAATAAACATGTTATAATCAACCATATGCTATGTATGAACAAACACATGAGCAAACAATTATTTGTGGGTGTCCGGAACCCACACACAGAACGGATTTACACCCTCCGTATCTTGGGTTAGGAATAGTATTGAAGTCTACACGACTGCATCTAGTCCCCAAGCCCTCGGCTCTTAGCACTCGACTCGGCTAGGCTCATCCAAGGAATGCATCCACATGCGCCTTAGTACCCCTAAATGAGCTCTGATACCGGGTTCGTCATCCCGATGAGTCCTCAGACCATACCGATCGACCTGCGTAAGAGTAGCATGCTACCAATGCAATATGTCCGATGCGATGCATGACCAATTTAATTTTTGCTTAGGTCAAAATATTCATACATTCTTTAGAGTGACCAACCAATATCACACACATAACAGAAATAATATGAACAGTGCAGCTATCCAATCGAATCGTGGTTTCAATATGCTTTAGTATTCTTTAGCATACATTCATCACAGTCTCATCATATATCCCATCCCCATTCATATCGATTTTTATCTTGTTCCTATAATTCTAATGCGGCTAACTACAAGCACAAACAAGGTAACAAAATAAGGAGAAAACTCACTCGACCATTGGATCACCGGTCTCTTAGTAATAATAATTCGGTGGCAGGAAATCATCGATCTCGGGATCACCTAAAAAGGAAGAAATACTCTAATAAGTATTTCATCACTTAACTAATCCAAACTATCTTATACAAATTATCAAATTCGAAATTCTCGTCCTAGGCGGGAATTCCAACTTAAAACGGCCATAACTTGGTCATTTTAACTCGGAATTTCGTAAATTATATATCGATTTCTATCTACTTCGAAAGATCTATCTATTTCTAATATTATTTTCAAGTTTTGAAAACATTTAGGTCTCGGAACAGAGGGATCAGATCTGATCAGTAACGGTTTCCGATTCCGAAAAATAGTTTTGTAAATGTTTGTAATGTCCTACTATATAAATTAGCTATACATGCAATATGAGTGATTCCCTAACATGAATGACATGAGATGAGCTTAATGTATGCATGAAATTAATGATTTTTGCAAAAAGGAAATTTTATAACTTTTTATTTTGCAAGACCATAATAACAACTACTTATGAAAAGTCTAGTTTTCTAACTTTGATCATTTCCATTTGTTTTGGATTTATTACTTAAGAAAATATAATTATTTTTGTTAAAATTGAGTCTTCATTATATATATTACTTATGACCTTCATTTCTACATAAAAATTTCCATTTTACACTTTGTAAACATGTTTTCAAGTAGGGTTGATTCCAAAATCCGAATTTGTAAAAATTAGTTTTTGAGTGATTCCTTTAAGTAAAAATCATTTGATACTTTGAAAATTAAAGCTCAACCATGCCTAGCCACTAAGGACTTCATTTCTTTGATAAAACTTCTAATTTGAGTTTGAAAAATATGGGTTTTCATGTCATTACTCAATTATTACGAATTTCATAAAAATTGACAACAACTCAATTTTTTCCTACTTTGTTTCTACTCCTTGTTCTATATATTTTTCTTAGCAAATCCCATCTTAATTTATCAAAATCATCACTTGATGATACCTATGACCTAAACTCCTCATTTTTCATATAAAACACAAGTTTTGGAGTTGATAAATGAGTTTTTAAGGCATGGTTTTGAAATCATCCGAATTTACAAATTTTGGATAAACTCAATTTTCATACCTTATTTCTACAATGCATCATACATATATGTATTACCTACAAGCTATTGTCATGAAGATTATGAGATGATCTACCTATATGTATACATATAATACCAAGAATTCTTTTTGAAAACTTTTACTTTGCAAAACTTTGAATTATACTAGACTTAAGAAAATAGTTTTTCTTTTGCAAAATCATACTTTATTTTATCAAAACTCAACCTTGATGATCTATATAACCATCACCTTCATTATTTCAATAAAAACCTTCATCTTGGGGTTAGAAAATAGGTGTTTACATAGGTGGTTTGCCTAAATACGAATTTTACAAAATTTTGAAGGATGAAAACATTGTTTAACCTATTCTTGGAAACCATTTGTTTTCTAAGGTTATATTTTGATAAACTCCTTTTATCCTTATCAAAACTTGGTCTTTGTTATATATATACCCTAGGACTTCTATTTTCCTATCAAAATTATCATTTTGGCATTTGGAAATAGGTGTTTAAATTGTGGCTATTTTCAAATCCGAATTTGAAAAATTCATTTGAGCTTGTTTTCTTTGTAAAACTCATTTAATCTTTCAAAAATCATCTCCTAATCAAACCTATACCTTAAGGCTTCCATTTCTTTAATAAAAGTCTTGTTTTGAAGTTGAAAAATAGGTTTTCAAGATTGGTCTTGGTTGGGATCCGAATTTACAAAATTTATTTTTGGACATTCCTTTTGATAAAATCTATCTAAACTTATGAAAATCCATTCCTTACATATCTATCCTAAGAGCCTTTCATTTCTTAAATAAAAACTTCATTTTTGAGTTGGAAAACATGTTTTAAAAATGCCTTGGCCAAAATCCGAAAATAGAATTTTTATTTTGAAAATCACTTTTGATTCTTGTAAAAAGAAGTCTTGATGATATACATATATTAAGCCTTCATTATCTTAAGTAAAAATTACATTTTGACATTTGGAAAGTGGTTTTTAAATGGGGGTCTTGCCAAAATACGAATTTCACAATTTTTGTTCAAGTTCAAATCTAAGATCTACACATAATATGAACATACATCTAAATGAAACCCATGATAATAAACTTTAAACTCATAGATCTAAACTTTGCTCACCAAAATCACTCATTTATGTTATCTATACCCTAAGCCCTTCATTTTAAATGAAAAATACACATTTTGAAGTTGAAAAACAACTTTTCTAAATATGGTTCCATTTTCATCCGAATTTTCAAAAATGATTTTTGTTGAAAATAAAATAGATCTTGAGTTTTCTACAATTTTCTACTATCATCATACTATTACAAGTTGTTCATGAACATAAAACAAAGTCTAATGCATTTATGAACTCAAAACTCTAGATCTAGTTTTCTATACTAGTTTTAAATGCATGAACACATGTGAATGAGGAATATATGCATAAATCATAAGCAATCACAAAAATAATAACTCATATAGCAAGATCTATGGCATAAACAAAAATCAAAGCTACAAAAAGTTAGATCTATAAAATATAACAACTTTAAACAAGAAAATAATTAAGGTACAAGATAATAATAATGGAGAAGAGGGTGTTTCATTTTTGGCATCATCATCCTAAGCTTTTAAGCTTATGGAAGGTCATTTGATGCATGAAACCTTCATTACACTTTACCTATATCACCTATGAGGCTTTGAGATGAAGATTTGCTTAAAAATCTTCAAGAATGAAGTGTGGAAGCCATTTTTAGAAGTGGGGGCAGCTTGTTTTTCATGTAAAAACAAGAGGAAATGAAGAAAGAAAGAGAGGAAAAAGAGAGAGAAAAACTAAGGAATGAAAAAGGAAAGAATGAGTAAATGAAGAGAGAGAGAAAATGAGTGTTTTAATTGAATAAATGAGAGAAAAAAATAAAACAAGGCAGCAAGGGAGGGGGCTGCTGTCCACGTGAATTAGATAGAGAGGAGAGAGAGGGTTTGTTTGAAATTTGACTCAAAATTGAATTGTATAATTAATGTGTAATGTAACTTCTTTAAGAAGGAGTGGAATTTAATTAATTTAGTCAAAATGGAGCAAATAAAGGACAATGGCAGCCTAAAGAAGGGAAAAATCTGCCATGAAGTGTGGGATAGAGTGTAGAAAGATTGAAGTGAAAAAGAAGTGATATGTGTAAGGTGTACTTGAAGGTATGGGTTGTAATGTACTTTCTTAATAAAATAAAATAAAATTAGAAAATTTATTCCAAATATTTGTAGCAGATTTTTCATAATTAAATTTAAATAATTATTTGGATTATTTTAGTATTTTAACAAATATGTTACCGGTATGATCAAAATACGCGAATATGGGTTATAAATGATATTTTTATAACCCGAAAAATTCTAAAAAATTATTTTATGAAAATAAAAATTTTTTCAATTATTAATTAATTATTTTATTTTTAGTATCGGTCTTAAACAGAATCTGATCCCGTAAAAGCTCGAACTAACTAAATTTTAGAAAAAAAATTTTCTATAATATATAAAATATTTATCTAAAAATATAAGGCTTTATAAGAATAGTAAAATTGTGTAATGAAATAAAAGTGAATAGTGCAAAAGACTTAATCAATTACGATAATAATGGAAATACGATAAAAAGGTATAACTGTAACTTTTATAACCCGAAAAATTATATAACTGATATATTTGGAAATCTTATGAAATTACGAGTCTAACGGTACTAATAGTATATTTTTGATATCTCGAACCCCCTGACACGCTTTTCGAAGTCTGTATCCGAATGGGTTCGAAATAGGTCAAAAATTTACCGATCTGATATTTTTAAACAACCCTATATTACTACGAGCTATTCTACACATTTAACTATACCTCGGCCTCTAGGGTTAAGGGCTAGATTGCCGACTTAAACTATTGTATTCCACTTAGGGTTTCCAGGTGATTTTCCGGTTTAGGTCTTTGCCAATTTAGAAACTGATATTTTATGTTTATACAACATATTTAATTTGAGAAATTTATTTTAAATTTTATTTTTGTAAGTATTTAATATCTCTTAATGTTTTCGGAATTCTTGAATTGGGTTTCATTTTGAAAGTTAATCGTTATTTACTTTTTAATAATTTGTTCTTGGGTTTATATTACCCGATTTTATAAGTCAGAGTTAAATATGAATTTTTTTTGTACGTTGTGGTTTTGAATTTGAAGATTGTTGAGTTCTTATTTTATTTTTAAGGATTTTCATTTTCTCATGATTAAGAAATTTTTGGATTCATTCGTGATTTAGGACTTGTCGAAATTCGGTTTTAATTTGGAGTGATTTTTAGGGTTTATTTTCGAAGTTCATCTTAAAATTATTTACTAAATTTTCGGGGCTTACACTTCTAAGCTGGCAGCGTAGCTTCCTTAATGGCGGTGTACTTCTGTTTTTATCCAAAATTGATCAAAACTTCTCCAATTTGCATGTATTTGATTCATAAATCCTCAATGACCTGAATTAGCATAATAAACACACTTAAGTACTATTTCCACTTGATTTTCTATAAAATCTATAATAGGTAAACATGATTTGATTATTGCAAAATTGAGTAAAATATGACTTTATCAATATTTCCTTTCTACCTCAACGATACACCTTTATATCTAGATGAGAACTCGAGTCGAGTTCTTTATGGGTGGGAGAGAATGATGCGGTACGAATCACGATCAAACGATGAGATAAATGGGATAAATCAAGACGATTCAAAGAAAGGAAAAACGAAGTGAAATGATGTGAGCCAGCCCTAAAGCCGCCAGCCTTTATTAGTTTGTTGCTTTATTTCCTATTTTCTTTAGACAATATCTTGTATTTATTATTTAGTCAATTTTGCATTTATTAGGATTTTGACTTTTAGATTCTATCTTTTGGGTTTCCTTTAGTCATTATTTGTATTTATTATTAGTCAATATTGTATTTATTATTTACCTTTTTAGGATTTTCATGCAATAGTATAAATAGGCCTTTAAACTTGTCTTTGTATACATAACTGATATTTGACATTTTTGATATTGAATTGAGAAGATTTTCTCTGAATTTGTAATTGTTTAGCAATTGTGCGATTAAGTTCACGTTTTGAGATTCATTCGTTGAGTGTTCTCTGTTACTTAGCATAATATAAAGGTTGAGATTTAGCATAATATAAATCATGTAGAGGAAGTTGAGTGATTAAGATGAGATTTGTTCCTCTAATTAATTTGAAAGAGATATTTTTAGACCTGTTGATGAGTAAGATTGAGAAATGCATGGCCGTGCTCGAATAAATTAATAAAGAGTTATCAATATCATTCGTTTAAGTCAGTTATACTTTGGAGTTAAGAAATATGTGATTAAACAATATAAGAGTGTATTAATCCATACCTTATGTTTAATCATAAGATATCGTGTGACAATAGGACTAAATAAATAACTGTTAATAGGTAAAGTCGGATCATCGATTTTCACTTAATTTGGGTATGCATAATGTCTTGCTAGAGACCAATTATGTCTTGTAGGCTTAAAAGGTGTTCAAGGGCTACTGCCAACATTAAGTGAACCTACAGGATCACACACAAAGAATGAATCAATCAGATCATGAGTTATTTTAATAAGCCCATAGGGAATTATCTAAGCCTAGTCCAAGTAGGAGATTGCTAGTGATGTGCCATATGCCATATAGATACTAGTGAATTATCAATTAATCTTAATAAGATTAAGATTAATAAATAATTATTAATTACAATCGTTATTTTATAAGATGTGTGTCATTTGGAATTCCTAACAACTTATGTGTTTTTTTTGGAATTCCTGATAACCTTTTAAATCCCTAATAAGATTAGGGTAGTTGACTATGACACAATTTCTTATAAATAGAACACTGATCTCCCTTAAGGTTTACAAACACTAGCCGTCATATTAGAATTAGAAAAAAACTCTGTAACTCAAAAAGGAGAGATCCCTTGAAAGATTCTCAAAAATTTAGAATTATCCAACGTGCTAGTACACACATAAAGATCTGATTGGAAATTCGTTAGTGTGGATACAGTAGAGGGTGTTCACGCTTGCAACATCTCAAATCCGAATTTCCAAATTCTAAAGCATAAAAAAGGTAATCTCATCCGCTTTAATTTGATTGAATTGAATGGATCCGCCTGGGAATTTAAGGGTCTGTTTGGATTGTCTGTTTTTCATCTGTATCTGTATCTTTTTTAAAATGATATGTGTAAATATATCCGATTTGCATCTAAATTTTGTCTATATTTGTTCTATTTGATCTTTTGATGAGAATTATCAACTTTTTTTTTCTATATCTATTTCTTGATAAATAATTTGTTAACAAAAAGTTTGAAAAAGTGTCTGTATCTGCCGGAAAAAAGCCAAAACAAACAGACCCTAAGTTTTAAAATAAAAATAATTTGTATTCCGCTGCCAGATCCGTTTTTTGGATGCTTAAATTCCCAATAGTAAGGTAGTATTACCTGATATCGTATGATTCTATTCTCAAGCACATCGTACATACGTCGGTTTTCTTTCATTCCATACCGCTCATTAGGAAGCAGCAACACGGGGAATTTGTATTCACACGTCTTGAAAATAATCTTCTGAACAATCTCATTAGGTAGACGTCTCTAGAATTTTCCATGCAACTCTATAGATTTCTAAAAAAAAAATTACAGTTCGTGAAATTAGGGCGATTTTCAAGGATTGTCAATCAAGAACCCCAAATTTAAAAACATTAGTCCAAAGCCAACAACCAGAACCACAACCACAATCAGCTAAAAAGAATCAAATTTGAGTTAATCTTCCATTCTTTTTCTATCAAGTTTAGCCACTTTAAATTGTGAGCAACATATCCATTTTAAATTCCACTTTAAATGGAGCATTTTGAAAAAAAAATCCCTAGATTTTGAATTAGTACAGTAGGCTAACAGACCGACCTAATAATGAAGTTGAACAAAAGGTCGATAACATGGACCAACACCTATAATTATTGTTGCCTAAACTACAAAAGTTTCAAATACATGTTTGACATAAACTAAGAATGCCTAGAGTAGGTTTCTAGGAATATAATAGCTCAAAGTGTGGAATATTTTTCAAGCTAACAGCATGGATACTAAAAGAGCTGACTAGAAAATTTTCTGTGGAGTTCACATATTATTGTACAAAAGCATATAACACCATATCAAAAGATCAGATGGAACAAAATATAATGCATTTAAAAAAATTGAAAATATAACTACGAAGAACGTACTCCATCTCATCATGAGCAACTTCAACTAAGATCAATGAAAAATTTGTAGCTAACAAATTACCAAGATAAATACAAAGGAAAAGCAGCAACAAGATTTGCATAATGATAGAAAATAATAATAGTGAGGTAATCTCAACAGATTAGTAAAAAGTGAATTCATAAAGGTTCATTGATAGAGCCAGTGGCACAAAAGATAGTAAGACCTCGTAGATAAGTCAAATATGTTAGGAAATGATAGAACACAATAATACCCTTGATAAATACTCTATTACAATCATCATTGGGCTGCTTTGAGTCATAGCTCCTAGAAACTCTACTACATTAGGGTGTTGTATATTCTGAAGGAGTGCAGGCAGGCTCATCTCTAAGTGCCCTCCTGTGGAAATTGACTAATTATATTAGGTACTTTTAAAGAATAAGTTGATTAAGATAACAACTCACACTTGCTCTTCATCAACTAACACATGGTCTCCAAGTTCTTCACGACTACTTGATTCCTCTCCAAGACGCAATCCAAAAGTTCCCTATAAAAAAGCACCAAATTGATAACAGAGGAAATTTGCAATAGATGTATAGCAACTCTCTAAAAGTTCACACATAAATCATTCAATAATCATTGATATAACTTCATCTTGACGTTGCTTAACTGTAATGTACTATATAACCTATCATCAATAATGATTCTTTTCACATGCAAAAAATGCTTTTTTCAATAAATTGAAGCTAATGGAGTAAAATAGCTAGTTAAAGGACCATTTAGACCAAACTCCAACCGGGGGAACAACAAGTGGAAATATCAGCAACACGGGTAAATATGAGATCATGGCCACTTGATCTTTGATACATGTAGTCCTACAAGCATATAACAAAACAAATGCCATAATAACTTGTGGTTGGATTCAAAAGAAACATGGCAATGATGTACCTTAGTTATCCCTACACTGTTGAAACCAAATTCATTTGGATTGATCTCATACACTAGAACTTCACGAGCATGCTTGCGTGCATCGGAACAACCTAAGGCAAAAATTAGATATGAATTAAACTTTACAGTTCTTTGAAATTTATGGAGATAATGAATCAGCAGCACACCACAGTGGAAGCATACCAAAGGTTTTGCACCGTATTTTTCAAAGAGATTAATCAGATCATGGTTCTTGTAATGTACGGCATCTACAAGAGGCTGTATATAAATAAAATAAAAAAATAGATTGAAGTGCTAAAATTTTATTATTGCTAAGAAAATATGAAATTACACACTAATGGTGTCAAAAACTTTAGCTTTCACCAAAGACTTTCATATAATATATTTAAAGAACATTCTCTAGCAAAACTAAGAAAGAAAAAGTTGGTCAACCTTTCTTCCTCTTCCCTCCCCTTCCCTTCATTAAACCTTTATTCCTGGTTAGACTCAACAGCAGCTATAATTACTTTTCACTGAAACTGCGACACTAAAAGCACATTGTACAAATCTCACCTCTATTCACAAAAACACATGTATATAACTCACTTAGCGAAGAGCATCATCTAGCCAAACTAAGAGGAAAAATGGTTTGTCAACCTTCATATTCCTTTCCCTTCACTCAATCATCTAATCCCCATTGCTAAACATAGACTCAACAAAAGCTATTACTTTTCACTGGAACTGCAATGCCACAAACACATTGTACAAATCTCATCCTAGTTCAAAAGTACATGTATGTACTTTTCAGTATTAACTTGGTGAATTGAGGAGGCAAAAAGCACTTAGGATACATCCCTCTTCGCCAAACCCAAACAACACTAATCTCGCCTATAGGCCAACTAAGTAGCAACATTGGCATAGTGGAGTATAAATCTAGATATCAATAAACCCAAGACCAATCCCCACTCCACTATTGTCACCTTTCTCGAGGCAATAAGAGTAGATATTTAGTAATACCAGTAAGATTTATTATATATACTATAGACATTTCATAAGCTATTATATTTATCATATAGCATAACAACAGCAAATCGAACTACACTCCGAATATCATTATGCAAAAACCATACACATATAAATAAGAATCATTGAAATTCATTCCATACAATCCAAAACACATGAAATTTAAGTCAAAGTTCAATGTACTTACTGTTACGCCCCGTAGGGTATCCTAAACGTAACAGCCTGCCACATACTAAGTAAGACTCTCGAGTTCTCTACCCGAGCCCTTCGGGAGTCTTAATTAGATGTAAAGCGTTCCTTTACGACAATATAATACTTCGACAATGGAGTTAAGCAGTTTAGCGTGGCATTCACTAGCCATAGATAATAAATCAAAACGCATAATTATAGTTTACAAAATCTAAGGGGCATTCCCCCACAAAATAGTAACAAGTCCGTTACAGTCATCCAGAGTCCTTAGTTTCCAATGGAAGTCTATACAAAAAGAAATGGATTAAACTTCTACAGGAAACTCCTATCTCCAGTACCTGTGCTGTAGCTTGCCTCGGCCTAAGCCATATAAATTCGTGCTGCAATAGATAAAAACTATGGGGGTGTAAGCTAACTAGCTTAGTGAGTAATAACTTCCATAACACAATTAAATACAACCATTCAAGCAAGTGATTATTCAAGCAAGTGTATGCACCATACAAATGTGATCAACAAACATATGACCAACCGGAAATCATACGTGGATGGACTTGCGCCCTCCATCCCGGGTTAGTAGATTAACGAATCCTGCGGTACGATGCCGTTTAAGCTCACGGTCAACTGATTAAAAGTTCATTTTATGGATCACGATTAACCATACATTCGTTTTATGGATCACGATTAACCACACATTCGTTTTATGGGTCACGAAAAACCAACCAATCCAAATGCTCCAACCCCGTCGTGATATGAATGAATTCAATTTACATTTGAAACCGAATATTTGTTAATTCAATTCTCTCAAGTGACCAACAAGTGTTTGCAGACAATCATCATAGGATATTTAACTACTCAGTCAATAGCTTAACACCCGGTTTCGATATTCTTTACGTCTAAATTCACATATCAGCAGTAGACAACATATATAATTCCCACATACCCCATCATGCATATACAATTTCTTTTTATCTTTGCCTACACCACTAGTGCCACTACATTACAATCACATTCATTAATTGAGAGTGGAAGTAAAACTCACTCGGCCATTGGACGCCAAATTTCCTAGTAGTAATAGTCGGAAGGTAGAGTGTCGTCCTGCTCGGGATCACCTACCAAGCAAGAATAATCCTAATGAGACTTTCATTATGTAACTAAATCAAGCTATACATCTAAACTATATGAATTCGGATTTCTCGCTATTTGTGGAAGTTCCGACTTAAAACGGCCATAACTTGGTCATTTCAACTCGGAATTTCGCAAATTTTATATCGATCTCTATCTACTTCGAAAGATCTATCTATTTCTAATATGAAATCCAAGTTTTGAAAATATCAAGGTCACGGAACAGTGGGATCAGATCTGTTCCGCAAGTGTTCCAATCTCAAAAATTTGTTTTGCTTTTGATAAGAAATGTTCCTAGTTGATGATTCATGCATGAATGATATGGGAATGAATTACTAATATGAATGCCATGTGATGAACGTAATATATGAATGATCATAATAATTTTTGTGATAATAAACTCTTATGAACTCTTAAGTGTTGGAAAGTTCCCATAAAGATTATCTCTAAGAAGCTATTTTTCCACATTATACTCCTTAGGGTTTCTTTGGCTTTTAATCTTGTAATTCACTTATTATTTAACTAAAATAGGTTCTCAAAGTCTATATTAATCATGGCCTCCATTCATGCATAAAAATTCCCATTTTTCATTTGATAAACATGTCTTTGAACTAGCTTTTTGTAAAAAATCCGAATTTTCTAAATTTCATTTTCTTGTATTTTTCTTAAGGGAAAACTTATCTAATGCATTAAAAATTGAAGCTCAATGTGTATATTATCTAAGGACTTCATTTAGCTTATAAAACATCCAATTTAGACTTAAATACTAAGTGTTTATATGGGCATTACCCAAAATTACGAATTTGACTACACATCCCAAGTCAATATTTTTCCTTCTAACTTCACTTCTTGTTTTCTTATTTTTATTATGCCTAAACTCATCTAAACTCATGAAAATAATTCCTTCAACATGCCTATTACACATACCCTTCATTTTTCTTATGAAATATGAGTTTAAAAATGATTTTGGTAGTTTTCAAAGTAGGGTTTACATTTCATCCGAATTTTCAATCTTCCATATTTGACAAAGTCCTTCCTTTTTCAATGTTCTTGCCTTCTATATATGTTTATCCACTATCTAACATCTCTATACATATACAAGACTACATTTTTGTGATCATCAATGCATGAAAATAAAAATAACTCTATGATCATACATGTAAATGACAATGTGGGTATCTAAACTTTAGATCTACTAAGTATGATGCATAAATCATGGATCTCATGGCATGAACAACAATATATATGCAAGATCACTACTTTACATGCATGAACAAGTTGATATTTCAAAAAAAACTCATT
The DNA here is from genome assembly GCA_024138025.1 of Combretum micranthum. Lineage (NCBI taxonomy): Eukaryota > Viridiplantae > Streptophyta > Magnoliopsida > Myrtales > Combretaceae > Combretum > Combretum micranthum. The sequence continues at coordinate 5,893 of JAMXBD010003368.1, read as the reverse complement.
TAAAGGCTAGATCCACTTCTTGAGATGGCTTGAGATTCTTGTAGTAGTGTTTTCATGTCCCTTGCTCATGCTCATTGGGATTTAGATGAGAAAACACACAAGAATGATCTTGCCATAACAAGATTTAGGATGAAGAAAGCCTAAATATACATACCAAAGGAGTCTTGATGGAGGAAAGAAGAAGAAACAAAGTTGGAAAGTGAGGGAATGGGGAGAGGGGCTCACGGCACAAATGGGGAAAAAGGAGAGAGTTTTTCTCTTTTCAAAAGTTAAAACAAGAAGAAAATGAAGAGAGAGAGAGAACATTATGTATATATATGAAGTGAATTAGGGTTTAGATAATTACAATGGAGTAAAAATAAATAAATTTGAGAGGGAAATAGGTAGGGGAGGGGGGTGCGGCCACTCTTTGGTGTGTGTGTGTGTGTGTTTGAAATTTCAATATTTGTAATTTAGTTAATTAAAATGTAATAAATGTGATAATTGTTTAAGAGACAAAATTCATTGGAAAAGAAAATTGAAATGAGTAGTTGTAAGGATGTAAGAATAGGGTATGGGTAGTGTATAGTGTAGGTTGTACTTGTGAATAGTAGACAAGACATCTACTTTATCGGTTGTACCGAAAACACGGGAAAAGCTATAACTGTAATTTTTATAGCTCGGAAAATTACGAAATTGATATTTTTGGAATCCTTATAAAATTACGGTTCTAATGAATATTTCGGAACATTTTTCTGAATCCGTGGCCCGGGGCACGCTTTTCCGTAATTGGGCTCGGGAAGGCCCGGAATTGAAAAATTCCCGAATTTAAAACTTTCAAAGGTTTGAAATGTACTTTGGAACAATAATTCAAATTCATTCACTTTATAATATTTATTTTACTATGAAACCGAAGGAAAGCCGGATTTAGGGTTCCTAGGCTTCACTCACAAGACTCAACTTGATCGGATTAGGGTTTCGATTCCAACTCCCGGGGTTTCCTAGCTACTGAGAATACCGGGGTTTACACTTACAGTGCTGCCCCAGCGATATTTCCCATTAGGATAAGCGCCTTCTTCAAGCAACAACTCAACAACATCAACAAAACCTTGGCAAGCAGCAACATGAAGAGCCGTCCCATCATCAATATCATGGAAATTAACATCGACTCCTCTCGATTCTAGCAGCTCTTTAATCACATCTAAATCACCTTTATACACTAAGTACATCAATCAGAGTCCATCTGGAATTGTTGTTTCCTCATGATCCACCAGTTCGTTCAGATCTAAGTTCTCGAATGGTGCAAGCGAAGATTATTTACCAAGCTTGAAACGGAACCGGCACCGGAGTAGAGGCCAGATATGATTCCATCAATAATGGAAATAATAGAAAATGGTTACAACAATAAGTCGATTTCAACTACAAACAAATGGAAGAGAGACAGAATTTAGAGAGGGGAGAAAGAATCTTAGAGAGGAAGAAAGTTTGGACATGTTTTACAGTGAAATTAGAGGGAAATTGATTTTAATCTTCTTAGGAAGGGGATAAGCACGCACTGAAGCACGTAATTAGCATGCAGAGATGAGAGCTATAGTATATGTGAACTATTAAGATTGAAGTGTGAAATTGCTTCTTGGTTAGTGCTGCTTGGGGTTTGGCGAAGAGGGGTTGTGTCCTAAGAATCTTTTTTGCCCTCCTCAAATTCACCAGCTTAATACTGAAAAGTATTTACATGTACTTTTGAATTGGGATTGCAGTTCCGGTTAAAAGTAATAACTTAAAGGAAAGAAAAAAATATGTCAAAATTGTAACCTCTCTCAATATTTCATTCGATAATTGTAAGCATTTATAAATATATGTTTGAAAATTCAAATATTTCATTTACTATATTTAAAACGCACATCTATCACCTATATTAAAAACAAAGCATTAATCTTTAAATTAATTTAAGTTTATTATTTTGTAGTCCTCAACGTTTAGCCATTTTTCTATTTAAATCCTTAACCTTGTATTTTTTTTCCATTTAAGTCCTCAACATTTGTCAATCTTTACAAATTAGAACTTTTATTGATGCCATTAACTTTGACATGCTATGAAATAATGTGTTGTAGGTAATATGTGTCAAATATGTGTGAAAAAGTTAACGACATCAATAAAAGTTCTAATTTGTAAAGATTGACAAATGTTGAGGACTTAAATGGAAAAAAAATACAAGGTTAAGGATTTAAATAGAAAAATGGCTAAATGTTGAGGACTAAAAATATAATAAACTTGAATTAATTTAATGATTAACGCTTTGTTTTTAATATAGGTGATAGATGTGCGTTTTAAATATAGTAAATGAAATATTTGAATTTTCAAACATATTTATAAATGCTTACAATTGTCGAATGAAATATTGAGAGCGGTTACAATTTTGACATATTTTTTTCTTTCCCTTTAAGCTATTACTTTTAACCGGAACTGCAATCCCAATTCAAAAGTACATGTAAATACTTTTCAGTATTAAGTTGGTGAATTTGAGGAGGGCAAAAAAGATTCTTAGGACAACCCCTCTTCGCCAAACCCCAAGCAGCACTAACCAAGAAGCAATTTCACACTTCAATCTTAATAGTTCAGTACACTATAGCTCTCATCTCTGCATGCTAATTACGCGCTTCAGTGCGTGCTTATCCCCTTCCTAAGAAGATTAAAATCAATTTCCCTCTAATTTCACTAAACATGTCGAAACTTTCTTCCTCTCTAAGATTCTTTCTCCCCTCTCTAAATTCTGTCTCTCTTCCATTTGTTTGTAGTTGAAATCGAGTTATTGTTGTAACCGTTTTCTATTATTTCCATTATTGATGGAATCATATCTGGCCTCTACTCCGGTGCCGGTCCGTTTCAAACTTGGTAAACAGTCTTCGCTTGCACCATATAGGGTTAAGGATGAACTTGAGAACTTAGATCTGAATGAACTAGAGGATCATGAGGAAACAACAATTCCAGATGGACTCCGATCGATGTACTTAGCGTATAAAGGTGATTTAGATGCGATTAAAGAGCTGCTAGAATCAAGAGGAGTCGATGTTAATTTCCATGATATTGATGATATGACGGCTCTTCGTGTTGCTGCTTGCCAAGGTTTTGTTTATGTTGTTGAGTTGTTTCTTAAAGAAGGCGCTTATCCTAATGGGAAAGATCGCTGGGGCAGCACTGTAAGTACATTGAACTTTGACTTAAATTTCATGTGTTTTAGATTGTATGGAATGAATTTCAATGATTCTTATTTATATGTGTATGGTTTTTGCATACTGATATTCGGAGTTTAGTTCAATTTGCTGTTGTTATGCTATATGATAAGTATAATAGCTTATGAAATGTCTGCAGTATATATAATAAATCTTACTGGTATTACTGAATATGTACGCTTATTGCCTCGAGAAAGGTGGTAATAGTGGATTGGGGATTGGTCTTGGGTTTGTTGATATCTAGATTTATACTCCACCATGCCAATGTTGCTACTTAGTTGGCCTATAAGGCGAGATAAGTGTTGTTTTAGGTTTGGCGAAGATAGGTTGTGTCATAAGTGTCTTTTTTCCCCTCCTTAAATTCACCAAGTTAATACTGAAAAGTACTTACATGTACTTTTGAACTGGGATGAGATTTGTACAATGTGTTTGTGGCATTGCAGTTCCAGTGAAAAGTAATAGCTTTTGTTGAGTCTATGTTTAGCAATGGGGATTAGATGTTTGAGTGAAGGGAAGGGAATATGAAGGTTGACAAACCATTTTTCCTCTTTGTTTGGCTAGATGATGCTCTTTGCTAAGTGAGTTATATACATGTGTTTTTGTGAATAGGTGAGATTTGTACAATGTGCTTTTAGTGTCGCAGTTTCAGTGAAAAGTAATTATAGCTTGTTGAGTCTAACCTAGAATAAAGGTTTAATGAAGGGAAGGGGAGGGAAGAGGAAGAAAGGTTGACCAACTTTTTCCTTCTTAGTTTTGCTAGAGAATGTTCTTTAAATATATTATATGAAAGTCTTTGTTGAAAGCTAAAGTTTTTGACACCATAAGTGTGTAACTTCATATTTTCTTAGCAATAATAAAGTTTTAGCTCTTCAATCTATTATTTTATTTATATACAGCCTCTTGCAAATGCCGTACGTTACAAGAACCATGATCTGATTAATCTCTTTGAAAAGTACGGTGCAAAACCTTTGGTATGCTTCCACTGTGTTGCTTGATTCATTATCTCCATAAATTTCAAAGAACTGTGAAGTTTAATTCATACGTCTAATTTTTGCCTTAGGTTGTTCCCATGCACGCAAGCATGCTCGTGAAGTTCCAGTGTATGAGATCAATCCAAATGAATTTGGTTTTACCGATAGTGTGGGGATAACTAAGGTACATCATTGCCATGTTTCTTTTGAGTCCAACCACACTTTCTCCAGTTATTGTGGCATTTGTTTTGTTATATGCTTGTAGGACTGCATGTATCAAAGATCAAGTGGCCATGATCTCATATTTATCCGTGTTGTTGATATTTCCACTTATTGTTCCCCCCGGTTGGAGTTTGGTCTAAATGGTCCTTTCACTAGCTGTTTTACTCTATTAGCTTCAATTTAAAGAAAAAAGCGTTTTTTGCATGTGAAAAGAATCATTATTGATGATAGGTTATATAGTACATTACAGTTAAGCAATGTCAAGATGAAGTTATATCAATGATTATTGAATGATTTATGTGTGAACTTTTAGAGAGTTGCTATACATCTATTGCAAATTTCCTTGTTATCAATTTGGTGCTTTTTATAGGGAACTTTCTAGATTGCGTCATGGAGAGGAATCCAAGTAGTTGAAGAACTTGGAGACCATGTGTTAGTTGATGAAGAGCAAGTGTGAGTTGTACTATCTTAATCAACTTATTCTTTAAAAGTACCTAATATAATTAGTCAATTTCCACAGGAGGGCACTCAGAGATGAGCCTGCACTCCTTCAGAATATACAACACCCTAATGTAGTAGAGTTTCTAGGAGCTGTGACTCAAAGCAGCCCAATGATGATTGTAATGGAGTATTTATCAAAGGTATTATATGTTCTATCATTTCCAACATATTTGACTTATCTACGAGGTCTTACTATCTTTTGTGCCACTGGCTCTATCAATGAACCTTTATGAATTCACTTTTTACTAATCTATTGAGATTACCTCACTATTATTATTTTCTATCATTATGCAAATCTTGTTGCTGCTTTTCCTCAGTATTTATCTGGTAATTTGTTAGCTACAAATTTTTCATTGATCTTAGTTGAAGTTGCTCATGATGAGACGGGAGTACGTTCTTCGTAGTTATATTTTCAATTTTTTTAAATGCAGTATATTTTGTTCCATCTGATCTTTTGATATGGTGTTATATGCTTTTGTACAATAATATGTGAACTCCACAGAAAATTTTCTAGTCAGCTCTTTTAGTATCCATGCTGTTAGCTTGAAAAATATTCCACACTTTGAGCTATTATATTCCTAGAAACCTACTAAAGGCATTCTTAGTTTATGTCAAACATGTCTTTGAAACTTTTGTAGTTTAGGCAACAATAATTATAGGTGTTGGTCCATGTTATCGACCTTTTATTTAACTTCATCATTAGGTCGGTCTATCAGCCTATTGTACTAATTCAAAATATAGGGATTTTTTTGAAAAATGCTCCATTTAAAGTGGAAATTTAAAATGGATATGTTGCACACAATTTAAAGTGGCTAAACTTGTCAAAAAAAGAATGGAAGATTAACTCAAATTTAATTCTTTTTAGCAGATTGTGGTTGTGGTTCTAGTTGTTGGCTTTGGACTAATCTTTTTAAATTTGGGGTTCTTAATTGACAATCCTTGAAAATCGCCCTAATTTCACGAACTGTAATTTTTTTTTTCAAAAATCTA